>ML820467.1:42223-55417 GCA_009831015.1 Picea engelmannii | reverse complement strand
AAATGGAGTCATAAACATCCCACTCATCTAAGGCACAAAAGATGCTTAACAGAAAACAAGATTATATGTTGATAGGTGGAAGAAATGAAGAAGGAAAGCGTAAGATAGAATGTTCAGTAAATAGAGATCCTCTCAATTTAATGAATCAACAAATACTTGAATATAAAATGACTGATGGGAAAAATACAATAGATCCTCTGCTACTTAGGGATCCATAAATCATTAACAGCCTTTGATCCTCAAATCTGCAATATATTCAAATAAGAAGAAATATAGACAAAGGTTTACAATCTGAAATCACAGCTCTCATGAGTCTCCAATAGCAGTAATGCTTACAATCATAAAATGCCCACAGGCTTACAAATGAACACACATAGGAAACTGCCTATTCCTACTCTATCTAGCCTCTCTTGGCTCATCCCTCCCCTCTTCAAGAGATATGAAAATCCAACAAACTGTTGATTTTCAGGAATTTGTTGGAAGTCATTAATAAATTGTTTCCACCTCATGGATGAGGCCTTTGATGGATATAAATATTAGGTGCAGGTGTCCCTTGATATCTAACTGATCCTTGAGAATCCATTTTAACTCTCCTTGACATGTGGCAACCTCCCAACAAGATGAATATCAAAATCGTGACCGCTATAGGAAATTAGTACGCAGCGCCACTGTGTAGAGTACGCAGTGCCTACTTCTATATCCAATATCTCTAAAAAAAAAACACATTTTGAAAAATTGAGAGAGGTTTTTGTTATTTTGCATATTATGAACAAAAACCTCCTCCATTTTTCAAAAATACCTTCTCAATTATTCACAATCAAATTTTTGGGTTAATGACTCAAAACTGGTAAAATAACTCTGCACAATTCGTTTTCTGCTAGAATATTACACAACGCCTATAGGTAGCGACATTGTGCTGCGTATGTGTGTTGGTTTAGGTGGCCTTGTAAAAAAAGCACAGCTCCTTCAATATTGAACATGTGCAGAGTAATTAATGGTCTTTCATGATATCAAACCCCCTTTACTTAGATGCCTTGGCAGTGCAAAGAGGTAGTGTATTTTACCGCTGAGGGAGATGGTATTTGGAAAAACTTAAAACCCTGATAATTAAAATCTTAGAAGCCATTCACCAACTATTTTTTCATCTTGACACTTAACCTCACACTCTTTCTGTAGAAAGAGGATCTTCAATTGACACAACAAACTTCTTGTTCTTAACATTAATAGGCTTTTTCAGTGTAGTTGTACTACCTTTAAATGCGTGTTCTTGATACTTGGCACCTTAACCAATCTTTTGCTAACATAGGCTCCATGGGGGATAAAGTCCTCCCTATGAGGCTCTAAGAAATCTTTTATTTTTTGTGCCTTATCCTTTGGGCTTGTGGAGTCATGCTTTGCAACCTTTAACCTCTGCAATCTACTTTGATCTGTGACCTTCAGCTGAAACTAAATGAAAATGAAAACTGAAACTGACAAAAAATGATGAAAACGATGCTTGACCAACAATCTTATTGCACACACCTACTCTAATTACTGGGAAAATGAAGCTTTCAAGTTACATGAAACAACCAATGAAGCCATTTCATCATTTTTTCAACTGTTTGAAGCTTTGAAATGTGCATCCTTAAGCACCAGAGATAATTCTTACTTGAAGGCACATCAAAGAAACCTCTGGCAATACACTTTCCATTGAAGAAATCAATGAGCCTAGGCCCACTTTCTTCTTGCAGACAAGCTGCAAATGGATCCTGAAAAACATCAGCAATACTTGCCCCTACAACAATGCTTTGTGTAAAAAGGAAAAGTATCGCATTAGGTCCTTCGTCCACTGTTCTTGGTCGTTGTATGGCTTGTTGATTCTCTATTTCATCCTCAATGCATATGGCATTTTTCCACTCTTGTTCATGAGGTGTATTAGGAAAAAGGCTTAGTGATGCTTGTCTTTCTTTAATTTCAACCTTTCTCATCTAATCACATGGCAATTGATCTTAGCTATTTGATGAAACTGAGCTTATGTCTTCAAGAGGAATAAGGGGTTGATAGGGAAATTCATCACAATTAGAAGTTCTTGGGAAACTAAATTGTTCTATCTTATCTTCTGGTTGTGAGGGATATTCATCATAGCTTGGCTTGTGGTCCCAATTTCTCAGTTTTTCACCCTCTAAAATTAGATTATCATCTTTTTCTTCTTTTTCAGCAACAAAAATATGACACAAGGGTTGAAACAAGCTATTGTTGCTTTGATGGGAAGGGTACTTTTCTGATATAAGGTCTTCAATATATTGTTCATGGAAATCATCTTCATAATCATCATACAAAGGTGAAACAATGACCATTTGACTATTAATGGATGAGGGGATTAGTACAATAGCTGGGACAACTGGTTGTTCAAGGAAAACATCCTCATAGTCATCAAAACTTGGAAAATCATGGCACATTGGTTCATTAACAATAGGAGGGACTAGTAAGCTATGAATTCGGTCATGACAAGCTGCGACACTATGCTCATGATGAAATAAATCTGAATCTAAGATGACATCTTGACTTAAAGAATCAAGAAAAGGAGGAGATAAGGAAATGATGGATTGTCCATATTGATCTTTCTCTTGGGGACCTAGATTTTGACATGAATGATGCATTTGTTCTTCAAATTTAGGAAAATCATTATGAAACTCATCATCTAAGTCTTGCTCTCTATAATCATCCCCTTCACCATCACTACTAGAGGAATCACTTGTTGAATCTTGAAAATATGATGCATACCCCTGACAACAATTCTCAAAAAAGTCTTTCAGCTGGATAAATTTTCTTGCAATGAGAATAAAAAACATCATGAAACTCCTTCAAATAGGAAATACTAGAAGTAGGGACTGTTCTATACCATTGCCTCGCATTGCCTTCCAATGAATACATGAACATTTTTATCAATATATCTTCATGATGAATGTCAAGCTTCTGCATCAAAACATCAAATTCATTAACATGCTCAACATGGATTTCATTATTACCTTCATAAAGTCTGGGCAGCAGATCTTTCCATTCGTCAATTTGAGGCACAAGATGTGGATAACCATCTATGGTTGATAAATCGAGTGGGGCAAACCTCCTAGCCAGGATAGCCTT
Organism: Picea engelmannii; assembly: GCA_009831015.1. NCBI lineage: Eukaryota > Viridiplantae > Streptophyta > Pinopsida > Pinales > Pinaceae > Picea > Picea engelmannii. The sequence goes on along the minus strand of ML820467.1, from coordinate 52,294 downwards.
CGTTTCCATTTGATTTGCCTCATCCCCAGTGGAGTCACCGACAGATTCTGAACAATGGAGTTGCCATGGTGAATGTCCAGTCTTGAAGGTGTCGACCTCCAGTCACCATCTAAACCTGGAGATGTGCAGTGTCGTTCTTCCTAGGGAGATTTTCAATCTACTCAAATCCGTCCCTGACAACGGTGCCAAAAATGTTAGTACTGAAAGTCACACTTTGATTGCTAAAGTGTAAGCTCAACACCCATGAGAATGTAAAAGATAACTTTGGTTTTGAATAGGTGGATCAGCAAGATGGATAAAGAAGGAGAGAGGGCAACAAACTGCAAATCAGTAGGCTACACCAATGGGCAATGGAGTCACAAACATCCCACCCATCTAAGGCACAAAAGTTGCTTAACAGAAAACAATATTATATGTTGATAGGTGGAAGAAATGAAGAAGGAAAGCGTAATATAGAATGTTCAGTAAATAGAGATCCTCTCAATTTAATGAATCAACAAATACTTGAATATAAACAATGACTGGTGGGAAAAATACAGCAGATCCTCTGCTGCTTAGGGATCCATAAATCATTGACAACCCTTGATCCTCAAATCTGCAATATATTCAAATAAGAAGAAATATAGACAAAGGTTTACAATCTGAAATCACAGCTCTCATGATTCTTCTATAGCAGTAATGCTTACAATCATAAAATTCCCACAAGCTTACAAATGAACACACATAGGAAACTGCCTATTCCTACTCTCTCTAGCCTCTCTTGGCTCATCCCTCTCCTCTTCAAGAGATATCTCCTTCTTTAAATAGACAATAGCATAAAAATGAACTAAGGAGGTCAAATCTCATCTCCTCCATTGGATTCTAAACCTTGGAGATAGGTGGCAACAATCAAAGAGACAAAAATCCAACAAACTGCTGATTTTCAGGAATTTGTTGGAAGTCATTAATAAAATTTTTCCACCTCATGCATGAGGCCTTTGATGGAGATAAATATTAGGTGCAGGTGTCCCTTGATATCTAACTGATCCTTGAGAAACCATTCGAACTCTCCTTGGCATGTGGAAACCTCCCAGCAAGGAAAATATCAAAACCGTGACCGCTACAGGAAATTAGTACGCAGTGCCACTGTGCAGAGTACGCAGAGCCTACTTCTATATCAAATATCTCTCAAACCAAAACACATTTTGAAAAAATGAGAGAGGTTTTTTTTATTTGGCATGTTATGAACAAAAACCTCCTCCATTTTTCAAAAATACATTCTCAATTGTTCACAATCAAATTTTTAAGTTAATGACTCAAAACTAGTAAAATAACTCTGCACAATTCGTTTTTTGCCAGAATATTACGCAGCGCCTATAGGTAGTGCCACTTTGTTGCGTCTATGTGTCGGTTTAGGTATAATTGTAAAAATAATGCAGTGCCTTCAATATTGAACATGTGCAGAGTAATTAATGGCCTTTCATGATATCAAACCCCCTTTACTTAGATGCCTTGGCAGTGCAAAGAGGTAGTGTATTTTACCACTGAGGGAGCTGGTATTTGGAAAAACTTAAAACCCTGATAATTAAAATCTTAGAAGCCCTTCACCAACTATTTTTTCGTCTTGAAACTTAACCTCGCACTCTTTCTGGTAGAAAGAGGATCTTCAATTGACACAGTAGACTTCTTGTTCTTAGCATTAACAGGCTTTTTCAGTGTAGTTGTACTATCTTTAAATGCTTGTTCTTGATACTTGGCACCTTAACCAATATTGTGCTAACATGTGGTACACAGTTGATTCTTGGTATGGTACATGTTGATGGTTTGGTACATTCTTTGGTACATGGTTGAGACACATACCTTGTGATGGATTTTTGGTGATCTTGGTACATGCTTAGTAGAGGCATGTGTTGGTGATGTTGGACATCTAGTTGAGAGGTGTCCTTGGTGTATATCCATGTGCAATGATTTGGTTGAGTATTAGTGATAGTGACAGGTTGGACAAGTTGACACTGACAGGTTAATAGGTTAAAGGTTGATGTGACAGTGACAGTGACAGTGGTAGTGACAGTGATAGTGGTAGTGACAGTGACAGTGGAAGTGATTGTGGTAATGACAGTTGGTCTAAAATTATACTTCAGGGTGGTAGGATGAGGCAAGGAAAGGTGGTTGTAGCCTCCTTCTAGTTGGAGCCGAAGAATCAACAAGTTGGATCTTCCTTCAAGTTGGAGCCTAAGAACTAGGTGATTGGAATTGGAGAACCTAGTGGGTTGTAGAATCCTTTTGGTTGGAGCCATAGAATTCATGGAGTTGTAGTTTCCTTCATGTTTGAGCCCGTAAATAGGAGGTTGTATCCTCCTTACAGTTGCAGCTGGAAAATTGGGAAATTGGTGCTTCCTATGAATGAATTCTTGATATATATATATATAAGAAAGGAATATGTGGTTTTCTCCCATTTGGGTTTCCACATTGTGTATTTGATGTGATGTTTCTTATGACTATACGATCATGATATATTGAATGTAAACATATATGATACATTGATGAGAAGTTTTTGAACATTGTTGACAAAGTGAAAGAATATATATTGTGGTTAAAAGTGGTATAAAGTGCCCATACTGATTCACCCCCCCGGCGCGCTCTCAGTATTCCAACATCCTATACTTCCCAAAGGTCTGGGCCATGGCATCCAACTGGTGGGATTCCTACCCCAATGAAGGCCCAAGTTGGGCTTGTTCCTCCAAAATTTCCATCAACAAGGTCCTGCAAAGACAGACGAGTACTCCCTCCAAGGATCTCAAGTTAAAGCATCATGGAAAGTAAAATCAATTTTAATATAAGATCCATCTAAGCATGTACAAAAAAAACAACCTCATCAAATTAAACAAGTGCTAAAAGACCCTATGCAATTTGTCAAGTTTAGGTATGGGAGGGTTGACAAAGTGACATGTTGGATTAATCAATCCTTAAGTCAAGGAGTGTTTCCTAGGTGGAAATCTATATTAGTCATATGGAGAAGATGAAGTCGATGGGGGTAATACTTTTTTGAATGGGGTTCATGACATACAAGGGTTCGTATTGTCTCATTTATGGGTGCCTTTGTAGAGGGTGTGTTGCACCTTCGTTTTCAATGCATCCTTTTTCCAAACCCAATTATTGTTATTAATTATTAACATGTTTCCAGGTTGAAGCCAAGGTGGGACTTATACCTAAGAACGAAAAAAAATTCCTACCTTGTCTCTACCCTAGTCACACTATGCTTCCCCAAGTTGAATACAATGTGTGGAATTTCTTCCTAAGCATGAAAAACATTTCCCACGCATGCTCTACCTTGGTTGGCAATTTTTTTTATATTGTTATTTTTCACAGGTCCCATTAGTTTCTTATGAGAGACATTTCATTTTCCTTCGGATCCCTAGGTGAGAATATAGAAGGTTTATAACTATATTTTATCTTTTTCTAGCTACAAACCTCTTGGCCTCCATCCCTTTCCTCCCATGAAATGAGGTACAATCCCTTCTTGGTTTAATACAACCAAAAATCCCAACAGACAAGGAGACAAAAAGGATGAAGTATGGAAAATGATAAGTATGATCAGGAATGGTACGATGACTCATTGAGGAGACATCCCAGTAGAAAAACCATCCCTAAGGGTGACCACTTACTAGAGCACAATGTCAACCACCAAGGTGAAACAGGGAAAAGAGAATAATTTCCAAGCAGATGTTCTATAATCAAAAGCATCTTTAAATGAAACATACTCAAATGCCTCAAATATTAAAGTGACACTTACCACAATACATGACTTGTACTCATGGAACAAGACCCATCGTCTTCTAGAAGTAAGTTGATGTGATTGATGCTTGTTGGGTATGTGTTATATTATTTTCATGACTAGTTTTAGTGTCTTCTACGTTGCGTCGAGAGTGCAGGGGGGGTTGAGGGGGGGGCATTAGGCCTCCCCTTTAGGGGTTTCATAGGGAGATATCCCAGCTGCGTGGGGGTTCTGGGGTAGCGCCCCCAAAAACAAAATCCTTGGGAAATGTGTTTCATTTTTGCCTCATTTTTTGTGTTGCCTTGATTTTCATGTCCATTAATGGGCGGTTTTTCGACACATGGTTTTTGTCAATGGTTTTCTATTTTTGGTTAAGGAATTAGGGTTGTTGAATAATCTAGGTCATTGGGTTAGGTTTTTGGATTTTGTTGGATCCTATATGTATTTTTTTTGTAAACAATGTATCACTATGAATTAATATAGAATATGTTGGTTTTCCCAGTTTGGGTTTCTAGGGGAAAAATATTTGTGTAATGTGTGTATTTTCCATTGTATATTTTATGTTATTTTATTGAAAATCTATTTGCAGTAAAATATTGTACAAGGTTAAAATCTACATTTGGCAACACCCCCGAGAAAAAAAAATCCTCGGGAAACATGTCGCATTTTTGCCTCATTTTTCGTGTCACCTTGATTTTTGTGTCCATTGTTGGGTGGTTTTTCGGCACACATTTGTTTCCAATGGTTTTCTATTTTCGGTTAAAGAATTAGGGTTTTTGATTAATCCGGGTCATTGGGTTAGTTTTTTGGATTCTCTTGGCTCCTATATGTATATTGTATTGTAAACAATGTATCACTATGAATGAATATAGAATATGTTGGTTTTCCTGGTTTGGGTTTCCCGAGGAAAAATCTTTGTGTAATGTGTGTATTTTCCATTGCATATTTTTTGTTCTTTTATTGAAAATATATTTGCAGTAAAATATTGTACAAGGTTAAAATCTACATTTGGTATCAGATATTTGTTGGCTTCAAGGGGATGCCTTTGTGGTCAAGGGTTTGGCTCGGGACTGTGATAAGCCTTGTTACCGTGGGAGATTTATGGTATTGATTTTTTAGGTAAAAAGAAATGGTGAGAAGTTCAAAAATGGAGATTGAGAAGTTTAATGGGAAAATTTTTGAGTTGTGAAAGCTCAAGATGGAAGATCTGTTGGTGGACAGAGATCAGTGGATCGCAGTGGATCCAGGTACTGCACCTACAGGAAATTCAACAGATGATTGGATAAAGTTGGATTGGAAGGGGAAGAGCACAATATGACTATGTCTCTTAGATTCAGTATTACTGAATGTGTTAGAGGAAGCTACAACCAAATATTTATGGGATAAGTTGGGGAAGTTGTATCATTCTAAGTCCCTAGTAAATAAACTATTCCTGAGAAATAAGTTGTATAACCTGAGGATGAAAGATGGAGACTTGGTGGAAGATCATTTGAACACATTCAATACTGTGGTAAGTCAGTTAGTATATGTTGAGATTAAAATTTTAGATGAAGATAAGTGTATCAGTTTAATGTCCTTTTTACCAGACTTGTGGGATAGTCTGGTTGTGGCCATAGGTAGTAATACAACTTCCTTGAAGTTTGATGAAGTGGTCTCATCCTTGTTGTAGAAGGATATGAGACAGAAGAACATGGAAGGACACATCATAAATACATTATTTTCAAGAGGACGCTCCCAGGAAAGAAATAGATCTAAGTCCTTAAGTGGGAGATCTAAGTCTAAGGGAAGATATAAGTCTCCCGAAAAATTTGTAAAGGTATGTTGGAGATGTGGAAAAGAATGGAACTACAATAAGAAATGTAAATCCAAAGTTGAGAAAAAGAAGGGATCTGAAGAATCTCCTTCTACAAAAGAAAAGAACTCCAAGGAAGAAGGAGGGGATGTATACTTGGCTTACTTAAGCACACATGAAGATCATGAGGCATGGTTGGTTGAATCAGGTGCATCATTTCATATGAATCCCCATAGGGAGTGGTTTTATGAATATGAAAGGTATGATGGAGGTAATGTTTTCCTAGGTGATGACTTTACAACCAGAATCATAGGTCGAGGAAAATTAAAATTGAGGCTCATAGATGGAAGGATTAGAAAACTACATGATGTTCTTCACATCCCAAGATTGGATAGAAATTTGATTTATGTAAGAAAAATGGACAATGCAGAGGTAAAAACAATATTTGAAAAGGAAGCCTAGAAGATGGTTCGAGGAGAAATGGTGTTGTTGAAGGGAGTTCGGTTTGGAACTCTGTATATGCTGCAAGGAAGAACTATTAGTGATGGGTGTAATAGTTCCATTGTTCTTGATATTGGAGTTGAAGCATGAATAAATCCTACAATCTCTAGAGAAAAGGTTATGTTGTGGTATCAAAGACTGGGGCATATCATAGAGAAGGGTCTTCGACTACTACATGGTAAAGCTATGGTTGAATTTATGTCTAACTTCTCTCTGGATTTTGATTTCTGTGAATATTATGTATATGGGAAGTAGAATCGGGTAATATTCCCCTCTGGTGCAACGAGGCCAAAATGAATTTTACAGCTAGTTCACAATGATGAGTTTGGACCTGTGTCGGTTCCATCATTGGGAAAATCTATGAACTATGTCTCATTTATAGATGACTTCTCGAGGAATACTTGGATATATTTCCTCGGAAAGAAATTTGAAGTATTTGACAAGTTTAAAAAGTTTAAGGGTCTTGTTGAGAATCAAACAGAGAAAATAATTAAGGTGTTGAGGATAGATAATGGTAGAGAGTTCTGCAGAAATGAATTTGAATAGTTTTGTAAGAAGTGTGGTATAGCAAGGAAGAAGACTAATCCATATACACCTCAACAGAATGGAGTTGCAGAAAGGATGAATAGGACATTGATGAAAAAATAAAGGTGCATTCCCAATGGTGTTTTGTTAGGGAAACAATTATGGGTAGAGGCAGTGGGTACTGCATGTTACATGGTCAACATATCACCCTCATCAACGCTAGATGACAAGACTCCATAATATGTATGCACTAGTAAGAAACCTTCTCTCACACATCTCAAGGTATTTGGTTGTTTGGCCCATGTTCATGTTCCAAAGGAAAACAAGAGTAAGCTAGATAAGAAGGCTAAAAAGTGTATCCGTATTGGCTATAAAGATGGTCTCAAATGTTATAAGCTTTGGAACCCATAAACTAAGAAGGTTGTGTATAGCCTAGATGTGGTATTTAGAGAAATGAAGGATGTTGTTAAATAGGAATTCCTACCAAGTATAGAAGAACAAGAGAAAATAGAGTTTGATTTAAAGGATGATGAATCGGACTCTACAAAAGAACAGGAATGATAAGAAGAATATCCTCATACTCCAGTATTGAGGAGATCGATTCGATAAAGAAGGCTACCGGAAAGGTATACTCCATATGCTTTTCGTTCAAATTTTTATTTTTGTATTATTGATGATGATCCTAGAACTGTCAGGGAGGAAGTGCATTCAGAGGATGGAAAGATCTGGAAAAAGGCCATGGATGAAGAAATGGCATCCTTGGATAAGAATGAGGCTTGGGATCTAGTGGAGTTTCTGACTGGAAGAAATCCCATTGGCACCAAATGGGTATTTAAAAAGAATTTGAATGCAGAAGGAAAAGTGGAGAAATACAAAGCTCGCTTAGTAGCAAAGGGTTATTCCCAGGTTGAGGGAATTGATTTTGATGAGATTTTTTCTCTTGTTGCCAAGTTAAATTCTATAATGTTTATGTTATATGTTGTTGTTGCATTTGATTTTGAGGTAGAACAAATGGATGTGAAGATAGCATTCCTACATGGGGATCTTGAAGAAGAAATCTATATGAAGCAGCCAGAATACTTTGTTTTGAAGGGAAAGAAGGAGTTGGTATGCAAGTTGAAAAAGTCCCTCTATGGTTTAAAACAATCACCAAGGATGTGGTATCAAAAATTTGATACTTATATGCTGGGACTTGGCTTCACAAGAAGCAAAGAGTATCATTGTGTGTATTTTAAATTAATTGGTGATCATTTGATTTATTTGTTCTTATATGTGGATGACATGTTGTTGATAGGAAACAACAAGGAGATTATCCAGGATGTGAAAACTCAATGGTCCTTTAAATTTGACATGAAGGATCTCGGTGCTTCAAATTTCATTTTGGGCATGGAAATTAAAAGAGATCAAAAAAATAGGAAACTTTGGTTAAATCAGATGAAATATGTCGAGACAATATTGCAGAGGTTTAATATGCAGGAATGTAAACCGGTCAAGGTCCCTATTCTTGTTGGTGTAAAGTTATATGTGGATTAGTGTCCCAAGACACAGGAAGAAGATGAGGACATGTCTCGTGTTCCATATGTGAGTGCAGTTGGAAGTTTGATGTATTCAATGGTTTCTACTAGACCAGACATTGCACATGCAGTGGGAGTTTTGATTAGGTATATGTAAAAACCAAGGAAGGAGCATTGGACATCAGTAAAAAGAGTTTTCAAATATTTGTGTGGCACTGCTAGTTATGTTTTGTGCTACCAAGGAAGACCAGGATTGGATAGAGTGTTGTACATACATGGATTTGTGGATGTAGACTAGGTTGGAGATATGGATCGTAGGAGATCTACAAGAGAGTATGTGTTTAACCTATTTGGAGGAGCAATCAGTTGGATGACCAAAAGATATGTTGTAGTGGCACTTTCAACTATAAAAGTTGAATACATGGCAGCCACTCATGTAAGTAAGGAAGTAGTATGGTTACAAAGATTGTGTTAAGGTATTGGGTTGGTATAGCAAGTTGTAAGGATGGATTGTGAAAGTTAGAGTACAATTTTTTTGGTGAAAAACTCGGTTTATCATTCAAAAACAAAGCATATTGATACTCAATATCACTTTGTGAGAGACATGGTTGAAGAAAAGAAAGTGTTGATGATGGAGGTGGACACTTCGAAGAATGTTGCAGATTCATTAATAAAATCTATGAGCACTAAGAATTTGTCTTGGTGTAGAGGATCCATGGGCATTATTTCCCTGGATTGTTGACTATGTAACCCTGTAACCCCCTATATGCAAAGAAAACAACAAGTGGGAGAATGTTGGGTATGTGTTATATTCTTTGCACAACTAGTTTTAGTGTTTGCTACATTGCGTCGAGCACACAGAGAAGTTTGAGGGGGGACCGCTAGGCCCCCTCTTTGGGGGTTGCAGGGGTAGAAACCCCGAGAAAAAAAAAATCCTCGGGAAACATGTCGCATTTTTGCCTCATTTTTCGTGTCGCCGCAATTTTCGTGTCCATTGTTTGGTGGTTTTTCGGCACACATTTTTTCCAATGGTTTTCTATTTTCGGTTAAATAATTAGGGTTGTTGACTAATCCAAGTCATTGGGTTAGGTTTTTGGATTATGTTGGATCCTATATGTATATTGTATTGTAAACAATGTATCACTATGAATGAATATAGAATATGTTGGTTTTCCCGGTTTGGGTTTCCAGGGGAACATTCTCTATGTAATGTGTGTATTTTCCATTACATCTTTTTTGTTCTTTTATTAAAAATTTATTTGCAGTAAAATATTGTACAAGGTTAAAATCTACAATGCCATTGTCATGAATACATGATGTGTGGTGGTGAAGCAGGTCTATGTCTGTGCATGTGGACGTTGTCAGTGATTTGTCTCTCGGTACTCCATGTCTGTAACCTAAGGGCCTTGAGTCATCGTCTCCTTAGTTATCCCTATAAATTGGGGATAGCATATGACTCATACTAGGGGACATGTACTCGTCGTAGATTTTACGAGAACCTCAACATCTCCTATTATGCACTATCTTCATCATATTCAAGGGATGTAACTATTAATTTATGAGAATCCAATATTCCAGTATTATTATTTGAAGACAAACAAACGTTTTCACTTTTATGTTTTGGGTTTTCATTTCCATTATTTCTATAAATATATCTCCTGCATGTCATGATATGTTTTTCCTTGTTAGCATACTCTCTTGAATCACTATGTTTTCCATCAATTTCACATTTCGGGTCAAATTTGAAATTTGAGTTTAAAAAATTATCCTCGGCTTCAAATTTTTCATTTTTACTTTCTTAATTGAAGAACCAATTATCATGATTTTCGTCAAGCTCCTAGTGACTATTTTCTTCACCTTACTAGTTGACACTATCCTTAATTATTATGTCAAAATTTCTTCCCAATTGTTTTACCAAATTTTGAATTTCATTTATATCTTTCATCATCTTCTTGTATATTTCATTCATTTAGGAACTCGCGGCA
>ML820467.1:28635-41710 GCA_009831015.1 Picea engelmannii | reverse complement strand
AAAAAATGTTTTATTAACTAAGAAATCATTGAGTTTCTATCAAGGTAGCATTGAGGTCTTTGAATATCTATAATTGGAACCTAATTAATCTCTTGATAAAGGTATCATCAAGACACGACATCCTAATGCAGGAGCATACTCCCATCAAAATCAAACATTTTTTTAGCAAACCTAAGGGGGTATTGAAATTTATCAAAGGGAGTGGGTTCCCTTAATGAATTAATTGTAAATTCCTATGTTTGCAAGTATATTATAGAAGGATAAGATTGTTGTGAAGAAGGGATTAGTTTTCCCTAATTATCATGTAAATTGATTATTAGAGTAATTAGTTGGGAAGTGTAGATTTTCCTAAGTATGGAGGATTTGATCTTATTGATCCTCGTATGTATGAGTTAAGACAAAAGCTATTGTTAGGGGTTTATTAGGTCGGGAGTTGTTTTTTATTCCAAGTATAAATATAATCCTTCGAGCATGGATTGGGTAGTGTGGCCAAACAAAGTGAAATCAAGCCAAAGATAAGACCAAGAAAGTGCCCACATTGTGAATCGGGTCAGTAGAGGAATATGAGTTATTTCTAAATTTTGTACAATAGAACTTTTATAATTAAGCATATGTATGTGAACTTCTTTGTGCATTGATGAGTTTTTGTGTATGCAAGTTGACAAGTAGAATGCATAATTAGGGTTTTGTGTGTTTATAAACCTATAACAATGAGTTATAGATGCAACTGAGACAACTATGTGGGACAGTAGAGCCCTAGTTAATTATGGATTGTGTATGATTAATGTAATTCTCTGTGTGAGAGAGCGAATGAATTGATCTCGATCGGATAAGAATAAATCGTGATGAATTTCCTATGAACTTCATGAGTTTTTATGATGATTGTATAATGTGAGGATCCAACGATGGTGAGAAGACTTTGAGAGAATATTGTGAGTCGAATTGAAGGATTAGAGAATCACAACAAAATCGTGGAGAATATTTGACCATTTATCACCAAATATCAACGATCGAAATTATTCTATGATACGAAGGAGGTCCAACCATTGTGCAGTGGAGAGATCAATAGTTGAGATCGATCAACCGAACCAAAAGAACAATTAATTAAATGAATGGAGTCAAGACTATTTTAGGTGTCTAGTGGGCCGGTTAAACCAAACTGGACTGACAAGGGCATGAGAACGTTCAAGAAGGATACCATGTGACCCAATGGCCGGTGTAACTAGATCGTGGTTAACCATCAAAAGGTGCAGCATAAAATTTCTGTGGTCTAGTGGATCGGTGGTTCGGTCACCCAGTGATCTGGTGGTTTCGATGGTCATTTGATGGTCTTTCAACCGGACTGGAAATTAAATGTGGGTGTTGATGTGCAGGTATTAATCTGGTGGTCGGTTAACAATAACAGTTTAACCGGAGACCATTAAAGTCAGTTAAGGGGGAGGTTTAATAAAGGGGGTTAATGGGGTTTAAAGTTGACCTTGTGCACATCATTTTGGCATAGAGTTAAGCGCTTGGTCATATGGGCTCGGAGCCATAATGCTTAGGTGTTGGGTAGTAAAATAAAGTGGTCATCCATACAAGGTGTTTTTGCAAGTTAAAGGGATTTGCACTACATCATATCCCAAGGAAACAATCAAGGTATCACCAAGATACCATATCTTGATTATTTTCTTCATTGAGATCATATTATTCAAGTATAACTCAATCAACATAAAATTGGTTGACACTCCTTGGCCAAGGTCACATAAAGGGCCTATATATAAATTGTGAATATGTAATTCTTAGGTGGCAAACAAAATAAAACGTAATATGACATGGTTGGTAACATAAACTTAATAAACTCAATATGGTTGGTGATAAAGTTAATATGAGGAATTTCAAATGTGATATTTTATTTATAATGCAATTAAAACATAGTTACCAACTTAATGAGAATTCTATAGAGTTCTCGTTTTTTGGGGGGTCACATTTTTTACCTTGTTTTGAAAATTTGTGCTATCAGTAACACCTCCCCTCCTTTTTTAGGTTGTTTTTTGATATTTTGAATATTATTATCCATAATGTACCACATTATTTTTTTAAATGCTTATTTTTTCAACTATTTTTTTATTTTTCAGTTTTTTTTTCAACAGTGTTTTTAATCATTTTTCCATACTTCTTTCAATGTTAAAAATGTTGTATACCGTTTAATTTTTTGAAATTAATATTTTTAATATAATTGTGTCTCCTTAATTAATTTATGGTTCCACACTTTTTAAATATAGTGGAAAATATCATTTTAACACATTTTTTACCTTTACTTCAATACATAGAAAATAATTGTAGTTAAATAACACTATTTTTAAATATTTAAAAAAAACTATACATTTTAAAGCCATATATAATAAGAAACCTATACATCTTCAATACATAGAAAATAATTGTAGTTAAATAACACTATTTTTAAATATTTAGAAAAAAAAAACTATACATTTTAAAGTCATATATAATAAGAAACCTATACATTTTGGAACCTATCCGTTTAAAATAACATGTCAAATAAAGCATTTTTATGGACATAATTGAACAAAAAAAAGTGAAAAAATTAGAAAAAAAAAATTAACATTTTTTTTCCATATTTGTATACATTTGAAGTAAAAAAATGACAACATTTAATGTAATTTTCCCTAGTATAGTGATTCGCATACAAACAAAAGTAAAAAGAAAACAATAAAAAAAATTCATTATAAAGCAACAATAGATACATATTCATTCTTATTTTAAAATCTGAAAGTCAAAACATTACAGTTATAGTTCATCAAAAATTTGTAAAATTGAGCATCATTTTCAAGGGCATCTTAAAACTAATCAACAATATCATATATCCCAAATTCTTCATTCTCAACAGACACATTATCATATCATCTTCTTGGACATCATTTTTTGTTTCCATTGTGTCATTTTTCTCTTCCATTAGTTCTTTGATATCCGCAAGTTCTCCAAAGTGATCATTTCTTATCAATCTTCCTAATTCTACTTGAGGTTCCTTTGAAAAAAATTTCACCTTTGATTCATTAAAATATCATTTCCTCAAGCCAACTTCTTTCATTTCATCAGTAAGATCTAGAATAGCATTAATTCTTTGGTGAATAAAACCACAATGTAGTGGGTCACTTTCGATGGCTATGCAATTTCTTCATTTCTGTAAACAACACGCTGGTGTTGTACCTAATCACTAAATACAAAATAAATAATTAAGTTAAATAATGTAAAAAAACATAAATTAAAAATAATAAAGATTGAAGTATGATTTCATAAATGCTATATCATAAGTCTTACTTGAACCCGAGAACAAATCCAAAACTCATTCTCCTTCATTTGAAAATGTATCTATAAGATATTTAATTAATGTTTGTGGATTTTGATAAATGTTAACAATCTATCCTTTCAAATATTTTTCCTCGTATGTTACATTTCTAACCACAACATTGTAAACCAATAAAATACTAGGCTTCTCTCCATCCTTTACATTAACAATACTAGAATTATAAGAATCATCTTTTGTCCAGCTTGCGAGATGTATACCCTCAATATCACATGTAAATGGTTATCTATTGGATCTGAATATTAGGCTTGTGCCTGTAACATAAATAAGTGAAAATTCAATTAACTTGTGAATTAATAAAATTGATTTCTAATCTTAATCGCTAAACATACACTTTCAATATCGTACCAAAAAATTTGCTTCATTGTCTTTTCTTTTCCCTTGAAGCTTGATTGTACTAATCCTTGTCATGTGTCTGAATGAAAACCCAGAAATCTCCAAAATGGTGATGTTCTGACTTCCATAAATCCCATAACCACTTTACTGAAAGCTTGGTAAGTATAAGGCCCACTATCATATCCAATGTTTTGGATATTATAACCACAAGGGATATCCGCAATAACTAGGGAGTATTTTTTTTAGGAACAATATTTGCAATTTTTTCACAAACACCTAATATCACTTTATATTGAAAAAGTGTCGAGCTCATTCCAAATGTAATGATCAAGGGTGTCATCAAGTTCAACGTTTCGAACATGTCTCATTCTTTCTCTTTCAAACTTCGTTTTTTGAATAAAACTTTTGAAGGTTTCAGGTATTCCATCTGCATTATTCTTTGGCATCTTTAATGAAAAAAACAAACATATAGTTATATATCGACAATTAATAAAATAGAAATAAATTAACCTACAAACGAATAATATGAATGTAATAAATCAACATACCTTTTTTAATGCAACAAAAATTTGTTTCAATGTTGTTGTAGAGCTTGAATCTGGATAGTTGAGTCTAACATCATCCCAACTCTCTTCATTCAAAATATTAACCATTTTCTCTTGTATTATTATATACACCTTATGACTAAATAAAAATAAAAATAAAAAATGTTAAAATTGTTGATGTTTTGGTAGCTGCAGGAGGTATTCCCTCCTAGACAACTTTTCTTAGAGAAGAAGAAGATTCCAATAAGTCAAAAGAAGACCATTGAACAGTTGAAGAACACCATAGAAAAGAATAAAGTGAAATAGAATACCACAAAAGAGAAGTCGGCCCACAGGAAATAATTAAAGTGGAAATATAATTTCCAGGAAGAGAAGTCGACCCACAGAAATAATAACGTAAATATGAAGACCTTGAATAAGAATTCGGCACCAAACAAGCACCCTGATTAGTATAAATACAAGGTTGGATCATTTCATTTGTACAGAAACATAGTTCTCCTTCTGTAGTGCACACTGGGCAATTGCAGTAGTTTTTTTATTTCTAGTTTTTGGTTCTCTTAGAGAGTGCGCCCTACTTGGGGAAGGATATACTTGGTGGCTATTGGTGGTTTCTCTTGTGCAGTACCTCCAGAAGAGTTATGCTAAGGTTGTGTTTTGTTGCTCAGTTTCTTTGTTCCAGTTGCAGTTACAGTTACTAGTTTCCATCTGTGCCAGTTATGTGGTGTGTTATCTTTCTCTAGTGATACACCTATCTTGTGTTGGTTCTGTGGTGTTATTTAGTTGTCTACCCTCACTAGGGTTTGACAATAATAAGAGATAAGTATTTTTTATCAAGGTTTATTCATTGTTGGTTTTATCTTGTGATTATATCTTGTTCATGGTGGTATTGGAAAGATTCTCTCTAAGAAAAGTTGGTTGGGTTTTTCCCCTGAGTTTGGGGTTTTCCCAAGAGAAATCTTTGTGTCTTCTTGTGCTTATTTATTTGTTTCTTATATATTTCAGTATATTCTTTTTGAATGTTAAAATAAGATAAAAAAAATTATGGTAAATATAATTTTAACAAAACTAATGAAAATCCAACATGGTATCAGAGTAGGTTTCCTTCAGAATAGTCTAACCACTGGAAAGAAGATCGTGAGATTTGTCATTGCAGTTTGTCGTTGCACATACTTAAACTTGTCAAGCTTGTTGAGAAATTATTATAATATTGTTTGGAAAAATTCCATCATATATCATCTCTCTTTTCCCTAGCACACATGCTACATCACTCTGATTGACTTTCCGTCAAAATTGAAAAGGTTTTAGGCTTGTTGACATTTTCCTAGACATTGGACTTTCTGATTCAAATTTATAACTTTTTCTTGTTGTTCATGTAATGTCTCAGATTAGAAGATAAATTTGGATGGTGCAATTGTATATAATATGAGGTTGTTTGCAGGAAATGTACACTTGATAAAAGGACATTTATCCAAGCAGGGACAGTAGATCCAAAGGGATCTTAGATCTAGTGCACTCAGAGGAATCCCAAGAGTTGGAGACAATAGTGAAAATGTATCCTATAGTATATAAAAAATCAAATGGGACAAGAAACAGTGATCCATATGGATATCAATGGCCACCCACCTATTACAATGGCTCAATATAGAATTTTCCATTTTAGCAGTTTTTTACAATTTTTCGAGTCTCAAACTTTCGAGGTCATTTTGAGGCCCTAAACGATGTTGTTTTGGACTTTTAGGGGGGAAGGAGGTTTCTTAAATGAATTCCTTAACCCTAATGGAATATTTAATTCTATGATAGACCTTTCCAATGAGGTATCGAACACCCCAAATGGAGATCATATGAAAAATTTACGCCCTTGGGAAGTTGATGTACCAACTACCCCCATTGGAGCCCGCAAACCTTTTGGTGTTTCATCTTCCGAGGTTAGGGTTTTGGATTTTATTTATGTTAAAAAGGCCTCTAGAGCCTCATTGTAAACATCATCATCTTCTTGTGAATTAGCACAGTCGTCACATCTCTTCTCACAGATAAGCTACCACCATTCTAGTGAGTTTATTCACTCTTTATTTTTACAGTTTTTTAACATTCTCTCATTAACAAAAAAATTGTGCATTATTATATCTTTGCGTTTATTGCAATATCTTAGTATATTTCATTGTTATATATCCACTTTCATTTCATTTTCAAAATAATCTGGATCAAGCAACTAGACTCCAGGTTTGCATATCAGGTTTGATATTTTATATTGTTGCAGCATAAGTAAGTGTTGTAACTAGAATAGTATTCCTTAGAATTATACTATTTCTATTGCTATCAAATATTTAGTGACACTTGAATATTTTTATTACAATGATCATCATGTACTAATGATGCACTTATTTACAAAATTAAATTGACCTCTTCTAGGAGATGTTCTTGGTTGTTGACTTTGTCCCAGGCAGGTTATATTGTGAATTCCATGGAGGTTACCATGGAGAGGTTATTGTTCTTGTTTCTTGTTCCGAGCAAGTTACTATAGGAATGATTGGTCACAACACTGGAAGAGTGTTGAAGAGTGTTGTTCTTATTTATTGTTATTGTATTTTATTCTGTCTCTTGTCTCAGGCAGGTCACAAGTGATAGCTCTGAGAAGGAGCTACTATAACAATTGTTCATGTTCTTGTTTTTATTATTGTTCTTATTATAAGAATATTTTTCATGTCTTCTATTTTACCTTGTTGTTTCTCTTGTTTCGAGTAGGTCACAAGTGATAGCTCTGAGAGAGATCTATAATGATGTTTACAAGAGGCAACATATTAGATGGTCTCTGTTTTCAGACATGGAGCAGGCTATCCAGACAAGAAGTTGTATACATGATAGTATACATCCATGTAAATAAGGAGAAGAGGATGAAGTCAGAACCTTATGGAAAGAAGGGTACTTTTGTGGGATACAAAGTATCTCATATGGAGATTGATTGTGAGGAGAAGAAGGCTCCAAAGGATGATCATACAAATTCCTCTAGTTCAATTGATCACTCTTCATATCATCAAGGGGAGTCAGTAGAGCCAGAAGGACCTACCCAGAAACATTGCAGCAACCAGGAAGAGACCAGTATGGTCTCGTGATACTTTGCAGGATACAAAGGGAATGCAGATATATGTCATTGATGAGCCATATCATAAGGAGGATAATTTGGCTCCACCATTGGTGAGGCAGGTGGCCCCACCAAGTAGTAGCTCAAAATGAGCCAAAGTTTAGAGGGAGTCAACTGATGTAGGAGCATCCTACCTTGCAGATTTTGTACATTTGGCAGAGATCTAAGGGTTCTTTCATTTAGGTTCCATAAGCATGATTTAATGTATGTTTTTGAGAATTTGGAATGTAATGTGTGTTTGAAGATTGAATTGTAATTTTTCTCGAATGTATGAGAACATGGGGGTTGAGAGATCTTAGGAGATATTAGATCTCATAGGATTGTGAGTCCTAGAATTAGGATTTTGTTGATGATTTTGTGGATCTAGAGGACTCTTAGGATATTGTTGAGTGGATTGTGGATCTGAACCAGAAATGGTTGTAGAATACTTTTGTACAAATATTGTAAGCCTTCATACATTGGGTGTGGAAAAATGAATGTTTAATTAGGCCAGAGAGTGATTGGGCTTGTTGAGTTGATCCAGGCAAAGGAAAGGCATTGTGAAGCCTTTTGTAATTATGTGTACAATATGTGTATTTGAATGAATACAAAAGGAAAGTTTTTTTTCGATCTTCTACATGGGATTTCTCTATCTATTATGTATGGTTGAATATTTGTCCCRTAATTGGTGAATCTATGTATGTTAGAGTCATGTGTAACCATAGGATCAAGATTTGATTGGAGGTTTGAGAAGAAAATTTCTCAGGACAAGATCTCTGTGTAACCTCGTATCTGAATAGATCAAGGAAGTGTTCCCATTGATCATCAATAATTGCAACGGATCAATGATCCTTGTGTATTGGTAAGTGGATAATCGATTAGGGTTAATGTGGCTACATGAATGCGTGGAGAAAGAATCCATAGGAAACGTTGATTTGTAGAAAGAACAAATCGTGATCGTCAAAGAATATTGATCACAGAGGAAGGCACAATAACCATTAGATTATCCACCAGTGATTGATAACCATCATATCATGAGGAAAAGGGAGATCAATAATCAACGAACAGTAGTCTCCATATATGAGAGATTGCAGATGAGAATTGTCGAGTCAACGACTAATTAATTCGTGACCATTGGATCAGGATGAAGACAGATCAACGGTCAGGAATCATTGTGGAGATTGAAGGATGAATTAATGACAGTGCAGCTTCAAGCTCCACAATAGAGTTGGACCGTCGATCTTTGATGATTAGTGGATCAACAGTCTATGTCAAGTTTATTACCAGCGAGCAACTTCCATTGTGGAGATTGGGAGGAAATTTAAACCGTGACCATGTTTTGGCTTCACAATCCATTATAACCGTCGGATCTAGGGAAAACGGATCTACATAATTGATTTGTATACAAGGATTAAGATAAGATCATAGATCTCGATCACATGGATGGGAAGTGAATATCCTTTAGGCTAGAGCTTAGAAAAGGTTTTAGTGCCTCTGTGTTGAATTTAAGCATGTGGACATTCGATCATGTTAGTGATCGAATCAGAGAATGAGCAGAGTGATTCTAGGACACCCCTTTGTGGGTTTAGAGTAATCCAAGAAGAATTAGTGCTTAACTGTTGGATTGGCAAGTCAGATTTGGATTTTAAAGGGGATTCATATCTGACTTGCATCAATTTGGTATCAGAGAAGAAACATTTTTAGTATCAAAAAAGAAGGAAAGTATTTGCTCAATTAATTATTGAAGGGATTATTACAATGTAGTAGAAAGGAGGGTTGAAGGTACATTCACATCATGGAAAGTTGTAGACAGAGTATAATCTCATACGGGGATGTTGTACAGGAATTTAAATAATATTTATGTTCTTTAAGGTACATAGATAATTGTGATAGAGGTACAGAGCAATGATATGTACATGAGGAAGAATACTCTTGGTGGAGAGTTCAGGAAGAGGTACTTATGGAGAAGTACTGATCCAATATGAATGGATCAATAGGATAATTTTGAAGGAGAGATCTTGAGTAAGATCTTACAAAAAAATAAATTCATTTTTATTGCTAACTCTGGTCAAAAGATAATTTGTGTTGTAGGTTGAAGTTGTAGCAGAAATCCATGACAACAGTAAAGTTGAGACAGAGGAAAGAGTGCACAGGTAGAGATCTAAGAAGGTGAAGATTGTGAAAAGTGTAATTTTTAAACCTGTGAAGTAAAGCAATGCATATAGATTCTTAATAAAAACATAAATTATGCAATGGCTCATACACATAGTACACAGAGATTTATACTGGAAACCCTTAACCGGGAGAAAACCTTTCAACTCTTCATTGTATTAATTTCACCACTCACCATACAATATATATATAATGTTTTTAGGTATTCCGTAGATACCAAATCCCTAATCCCTTAATCTAGGATTAATTTAGAAAACCGCAAAAAATAGCAAAATCTTCTAAAAATAGAAAATATCGTCCCCCCCAAAAAAAAAAATCGGGGTGCTGCCCCGAACCCCGTTGGATTTGGGATACCACACGGATCTGAACATTGTGTGTAACATTGGGGGGGGGGAACACCTAGGACCCCCCTAGGAAGCGCCTAGGACACACGACACAAAGGGCACTGCTAGAGGGATCGTCAGACATATTTTTCAAATTTGACGCGCCCACACACACATGCAAAGAATATAACACATACCCAACATTCTCTCGCTTGTTGTTTTCTTTGCATCTAGGGGTCCACGGGATTATATATTCAACAATCCAGAGAATCAATGCCCATTGTTACTCTACACCAGGAGAACTTTTCTGTTCTCACAGACTTTGTCAATGAATCTGCAACATTCTTCAAAGTGTCAACCTTTTCCAGCAACACCTTCTTTTCTTCAACCATATCTCTCACAAAGTGATATTGAACATCAATATGATTTGTCTTTGAATGATAATATGGGTTCTTTGCCTGGAAGATTGCACTCTGGCTGTCACAATATAATCTTACTTCTTTTTGTACCAACCCAATACCTGAACACAATATTTGTAACCATACTACTTCTTTGCTTGCATGAGTGGTTGCCATGTATTCAACTTCTGTAATTGAGAGTGCCACTACAGCTTGTCTTTTTCTCATCCAAGTGATTTCTCCTCAAAATAGGTTAAACACATACCCACTTATAGATCTTCTACAATCCATATCTCCAGCCCAGTCTGCATCAACAAATCCATATATGTCCACCACTCTGTCCAATCCTGGTCTTCCTTGGTAGCACAATCCATAACTAGTAGTGCCATGAAGATACCTGAAGACCCTCTTTATTGTTGTCCAATGCTCCTTCCCTGGTTTTGACATATACCTGCTCAAAACTTCCACTGCATGTGCAATGTCTGGTCTAGTATAGACCATTGCATACATCAAACTGCCAAATGTACCAGCATACAGAACATGGGATATGTCCTCTTCTTCTTCATGTGTCTTGGGACACTGATCTGTAGATAAATTTACACCTATAGGAATAGGAACCTTGACCAGTTTAGTTCCATGCATATTAAACCTCTGCAATATCATCTCAACATATTTTCTCTGATTCAGCCATAGTTTCCTATTTGCATGATCTCATTTAAGCTCCATTCCCATAATGAAGTTAGCAACACTGAGATCCTTCATGTCAAAATTGGAGGATAGTTGTGATTTCACCTCCTTGATAACATCCATGTTATTTCCTACCAGTAAAATGTCATCAACATACAACACTACATAAATCAAGTGATTACCAACCTACTAGAATATACACAGTGATCAACCCTGCTTCTCACAAATCCCAATCCAAGGATGTAAGTGTCAAAATTTTGGTACCACATCCTAGGTGATTGCTTCAGACCATATAGTGACTTCTTTAGCTTACAAACTAGCTCTTTCTTTCCCTTCACTACAAATCCTTTTGGTTGCTTCATGTAGATTTATTCTTCCAGATCCCCATGTAGTAATGTTGTCTTCACATCCATCTGTTCCACTTCAAGATCAAAAGCAACAGCAAGAGATAAAATAAATCTAATAGAAGTTAAATTAGCAACAAGAGAAAAAATCTCACCAAAGTCAATTCCCTCTACCTAGGAATAAAATTTTGCTACTAACTGAGCTTTGTATTTCTCCACTTTTCCTCCTGCATTAAACTTCTTCTTAAACAACCATTTTCTACCATCATATTTTATTCCATCTAGAAAATCAACTGTATCCCATGCCTCATTCTTATCCAAGGCATCCGTTTCTTCAACCATGGCCTTCTTCCAGAGTTTACTATCCTCTGAATTCACTTCTTCCTTGACAGTTATGGGATCGTCATCCATAATAGATAAAGAAAAATTGGAATGGAAATTAGGTGGACTATACCTTTCTGGTTTCCTTCTTTCCCTCATTGATCTCCTCAATACTGGGGTATGAGGTTCTTCTTCTTCTGCTTCATCTTCTTCAAATGATTCAAATTTTTCATCATCCAACTCCAACTCTATTTTCTCAGGTTCTTCTTGCCTTGGTAGGAATTCATGTAAACAATCTTCTTGGTTTCTAGGTTCCAAAGCTTATAACCTTTCACACCATCTTTATAACCAATAAAGATACACTTTTAAACCTTTTTATCCAGCTTACTCCTATTTTCCTTTGGAACATTCACATAAGCATCACAACCAAACACTCTAAGATGTTGAAGAGAGGGTTTCTTTCCAGTCCATACCTCGTGTGGATTTTTATCATCCAACGTTGATGAAGGTGATCAATTGACAAGGTAATATGTTGTACCCACTTCCTCTGCCCAAAATTTATGTCCTAACTTGGCACTGTTGAGCATGCTCCTTGATTTTTTCATTAATGTCTTGTTCATCCTTTCTGCAACTCCATTGTGTTGAGGTGTGTATGGATTAGTATTTTTCCTTGCTATACCACACTTCTTATAGAATTCTTTGAATTCATTTCCGCATAATTCTCCACCATTATCTATCCTCGGTACCTTTATTTTCTTCTTTATCTGATTTTCTACCAGAGCCTTAAACTCTTTAAATTTATCAAATACCTCAGATTTCTTTCTAAGAAAATAAATCCTTGTGTTCTTTGAGAAATCATCTATGAATGAAACATAATACATAGATTTACCTAGGGATGGAACAGAAACAGGCCCAAACACATCACTATGTATCAACTCTAAGATCCCCTTTGCTCTTGTAGCACCAAATGGGAATCTTACTTGATTTTGTTTAACATATATGTAATGTTCACAGAAATCAAAATCCAGAGTGCAATTAAACATGACTTCAACCATACCTTTACCGTGTAGTGTTCGAAGGCCCTTTTCTCCAATATGCCCCAGTCTTTGATTCCACAACATGGTCTTGTTTTCAGGGACAGTATTGGTCTTGTCTCCTTCATTTTTCTGCTCAGGGACAACATAATTGTTACACCCATTAGTATAAGTGCTTCCCAACAACTTGTACATAGTTCCACAGTGAACTCCTCTCATCAACACCATTTCCCCTTGTACCATCTTGCAAGTGCCCTTTCCCAATACAGTATCCACTCCTACATCTGTTGAATTTTTAATTAAAATAAAGTACCAAGGCAAGTGTTTCTCTTCCCTAGGCGCCTAAGGGGAGAAATTGCCGAATGTGGGTCTTAGTCAAATTAATTTGTGAGATGCAAATTAAAAGATAAATTTATGATTAAAGTGAGGGTGA
>ML820466.1:57232-76997 GCA_009831015.1 Picea engelmannii | reverse complement strand
TAATTAGGTTAAAATATCAAACGTTTTTCATAAGAGATGGTTCTTAAAAATAGTTAAGGTTCCATCTATCTCCCTAGCTTTCCACTTCTACTTCTACTTCACCCCCTTCAACAATGTGGTCATTAGAATGGGGTGGGAGCCACCACAATTCATCGATGGCAACATCGTGAGCAAGGGGCCTTCCAATTGGACCCTCGATGCAGTGCGCCAAAAGGGGCAGGATGCAGTGTGATTTTCTATGATGACATGCCCAGCAAGAGCCCCTCGTGTGGATCATCTCTCCACCAAAGAGTAGTGGGCAATGGGCATCATTGAGTACCAAGAGGGAGGGACCCTCGCCAGCCACGTCGTTGCCAAAAAGTGGTGTACCCCTCTCGCCACATGGCCACTGGAAAGGGGCAAGATCCGCTCCAGTTTTCGATGGTGATGTTGCTAGCAAGGAGCCCTCCAACCTAAAACTCGTTGCAATTTGTGGGAAAGGGGCAACATCTACCCCACTTATTTTTGACAATGACGTGGCCTGTAAGGGCCCTTGATGTCGAATGACAGACTCCCACCACCTTCCCATGGTAACATGAATAGCGAGAGGGCCCGGCTAACCACGTCGGTGCTGAAAAGGTATGAAAGTAGCTTTTATTGAGTTTCATCTTTTCTTTGAATTTGAGGTAGCTTTTACAATCTTGGGTACAATTCGGTAGATCCTATTATAGGTGGAGTTTAGGCAGATTCTCGTTTGAATATTTAGGCCAACCTGGGCTTGATATCATTGCTTTCATTTCCATACCCAATAGTATTTTTCTATCATTGCTCATTGAAACACCCAATGGTGCTTTGAGTCAACTAAAGCGTCAGTCAAACTTATTTGACTTCTCAGCTTCCCTTGAAACTCCTCTACTCTCATTTTACCCACAAATTCTATCATTATCTTGTTCATCACGTACTACGGACAATAGAAACCTAAAAATCTACTAGAAATATCCAAGGAATAAAGCTATGAAAATCATGGCACACATCGATTTGATATCAACATCCATTTTAACACAGCGCTTAACATTGTTCACCACCTTATCATAAGGCTTTCGATGATAATTGTTATCCTTGTTCTCGTATTCATAGGGCTAAGAAGCTCATGAATACCAAGTTGTTGAACTCCTCTTACTTTTCACAGGTTTGCTTAGGTACATGTTGAATCCTCCATATTTAGTACAAGTTGAATCCGCCATATTTAGGTTGACATTTGTTTGGGTATAGTTCAATGTAGATCTTAGCGTAGTTAAAACGTATCAAGGGTTTTCATACTTTTATCTTATAACTTATTTATAGTGTTGTTGCTCAAAGACTTACCCATTGTTTACAAACAAATCCCAATAATATTCCTATATTGTCAAAAATGAGTTGATTTTGTTTTATAGGATTAAGGGAGAGAAGTCAGTTTTACATGGTGATCTATTGTAACTTCATGGGATTATCTTCGCTCTTTTGTGGTTAAAGCTTTTCATTTGGAAAATTTGTTTTGTACCAAGAATCTTGTCGCTATGATTGAAACCTTATCACCTAGGCCTGCTTGGCCATGGATCAGATATAGGAGGGGGTCATCCACCCCCATTTTAATGTTGATGCCACCTTCCAAGCCATTGTGATCTTGTCCATGGGGAAACCGATTCAAAAATCACATCCTTTTAATTTTGTGAAGAAGATGAACCAGAGTCCCAAGGTAAATCTCCCTATTGCATCTTCTTAGTAGATGGCTCTAACATTTGTTGAAAGAGGTCTTATTGTGCAAATCACTAGCATTTGGCCCTCACCAAGACCTATGGATATTTGGATGCAAAAAAATTGGATGACCATGATCAAAGGAAAGCTCACTCATTCCTCTCTGGAAGAAGGTGTTATGCTTTTTTGTTTGAAGCCAAGGAGAATCGAGATCTTAATTTTCATAATGGATCTTTTTTTTTTGGAACAAGGGGGATGTATCTTAATCATTGGACTCTAGACTTCGACCCAAAACTATATGTGCCTTCAACAATTCTCATTTAGATTAAACTTCCTTAACTGCCCTTACATTGTTGGAACAAATATTCATTCAGGAACATTGGAAATACTTTGGGGAAATATATGATAAGTTATAATTGAAGGCTAGAATGTTTGCATGTGCAAGGATTTGTGTGGAGGTTGATCTGGAAAAAGGGGCTCATGGAAGTAGTTAGTTTGAATATAGATAACTAGAATCATGTGCAAAAGCTAGACTATAAAAAGCTCCCTTTCAAATGTAAATCATGTCATGAATATGCCATTTCACCAAAGATTGTAAAAAATCTCCACCAGTTAAGTCCCTTGCAAAACAAGAAGATCAATGACAACAAGTGAGCAAAAAATTAGGAACAAATTAAACCGCTTCATCGGGCGTTGTATTACAAAAGAGGGAATTGTTCCCCTTAGTGAACATGTATGACATCCTCTCCCAACCAAAATATGATCCCTTGGTTGCCGCCTCAAATCCCCCCTTAAATTTCCATCCCAAACCCTCTTCAAATGTTGCTTCATTTCCCCTTTTAAAGCCTCCACCAAATCTTGCTTCAACCCCTTCCAATCCTCCTCCAAACACCCTTTCAAATGTTGCTTCAATCCCTCTACCAAATCCCTCTCTTATTAATACCCCTCCTTCAACATTAGTGACCTTATTCCTAGAATTCAATCCTCATTTCCTCGTGCAACCAATCTACACTAAATCACAAGTGGAATCCTTACTTACTCCTAAGAATGACCCATTAGAAGAAAGGCTAGCAAAAGAGGAACCAATTCTAGAAAAAAAAAACTCCCAATCTAGTGGAGTTTTGAAAAGGAAAAACACTCAATAACAATAGAAAGAGGAAGAATAAAAAATGGAACGTGTTCCTAAGAAAGTAGGAAGAAAACAGGCCAAGGAAAAGAGAGAGGAAGAAGCAAACAAAGGGAAAATCCTAGGAATCTAGACAATCATTGAAAGTTCCCTAGGAGTAGGATTCAAGTTACAATGACTTAGAAGTCCAAGAACTCATGTGCTATCAGAGGGGCCACATGGTGGCAATTGTAAAACTTTTTAAGAGAAATAATGAATATTGTCTCCTGGGCCACTAGGGGCTTGGGTAGCAAATGAAAATCATAAGCTTTGAAAGGTTTAATAAAAGAAGAGGAGCCATCCATCCTCATCGTATAGGAGAGTAAACTAGAAGATGAAGAAGTCATTGATTTGGGAAACAAAATATGGAAATCAAGTCAAGGAATAGTAGCCAACTCCAAGGGTGCATATGGAGGAATTTGTGCACTATGGAATCAAACACATTTCAATCTATCTCGGTCAAAAAATTCTCAACATTGGATCTACACATAACTAATAAATAATATCATTGGGTAGCATATCAGCTTATTCAACATATATGCAATGATGGTACACAAAGAGAAATCAAAATGTTGGCAAACTCTTGTGGGAATGAAGAGACTATCGCAGTTCATCGTAGTATACTTGCAGGAGACTTCAACTTGGTTGTGGGGTCAAAAGAAAAGAGAGGGGAAAGTATAATAAGGGACCCATTTAGAGATATACTGGAGGAATTGATCCAAGAATGGGATTCAGTGGATATAAATCCAAAGAAGGGGAAATATACCTAGACGAAGAAGAGAACTAGTCTCGGTCACATACCAACTAGACTAGATAGGTTTCTCATCAATAGTGAATTGCTAATGTAAGCCTAGAGATAATGTCAAGAATAATCATGTTAGGCATCTTGAATCACAAGCTTGCCTCCCTTTCTTTCTAGGAGCCCCAAAACTATGGCTCCCTTCCCTTCAAGTTTAATCCATTCTAGCCACATAATAAGGAACATTTGGATCTAATAGAAAAGGTATGGAAAGACCTAGTTCAAGGGTCACCATTCTTTATCTAGGAAGAAAAAATCAGATCAACAAAGAGAGTGCTAAAGGAGTAGGCAAAGGAAAACTACAAAGATCTGACATCTGAGAGAAAATAATAATTCCATCAGTTAGAAAACTAGCAACAAAGGACGGAAGAACAAGAGATAACAAATCATCAGATTATAGAGGAATGAACTCTTGGTGGGAGAATACATTCAACCTTTACGAGGGCGGAAGGGAATTGGAGATTGAAGTCCCAGAGTTTATGGCTCAAGTCCAAAGACAAAAACACATCCTTTTTCCACAATCAATTTAAAGCCAAAAAAATCTAGAATAATGTAAAAGAAATAACCAAATATGTCGAGAAAAAGGTAACAAAGTATGAAAAAAATGAATAGGAAGCCTTTGAGAAGTTAGAACTTTATAGATTTTCTTACTATTGAGGAGGAGGAAGAACCAATGGCAGTTCAATTCATGTTTCAAGGGATTCCATGATTAGTCTCTTCTAGAGATAATCTGTAACTAAATAAGGAGATTGAAGAAGACAATGTGATAGAAGCTATATGGAACATGGAACTTGATAAAGCCTCAGGGCCTAATGGCGTCTTAATCCACTTTTTTAGAGCATGTTGGGGTTTGATAAATCATGATCTTTGCCAGATGCTAAGATGTTCAATATGAAATCCTAAACTGGGAGGGAGTGCAAATTCCTCTTTTCTAGCTTTGATTAGTAAAGAATATAATCCTTCCTCTTTTTCTAAATTTAGGCCTATTTCCTTGTGCAATGCTTCATATAGAATTATGAAAAAAAAATCATAGCCAACATAGTGAAAAACATCCTCCCCGATATCATTTTTGAAAATCAAGGAGGCTTTGTGTAGAAAAGAAAAATTATGGAAAAACCTAAAATATTTGTTGATTTTAAATTAGCAATATCTTTCCCTTTCGAACTCCAATTTGGAGAATTGTTTTTTTGAAAGTGGATGTTTTTCCAAGAGGAACTCAGATCGATGACCAGTTTCATCAATTTAGGCACAAAAATCTTTAGAAATTGTCCGTAGTGTCGCAACCCTCTTTTTCTTCTTCGAAAAATCCACAAAATAGAAGAAAAAAAAATCCCTTTTTTTTGTAGCCGAAGAAAGTGCTCTGATACCACTTGTTAAACTCCAAATATCTGCAAATACAATCACCATACAGATACAAAGAATAATATAGAAATCCTACTTTATTATTATAGAAACCCTTAAGGTAGGGAAACATCATAGGAATGATCATTTTAAGGAAGGGATCCACTCCTAACCACTTGCCTCTTTGAGGGGGGAACATCCTAATGAGCTACACTCCAAATACAATACTTCTCAACTTCCCCATTACATTTTTTACACCCCTTTATATAGTGCTACCAACCACCTAAGAACATTCTAGAGGAGGAACCTTCTAGAAGCAAAATCTTCTAGTAAACCCTCTTACATTTATTATGTTCACACTAGGCCTTATTTACTAATAGTTGCCTCTGTAACTAACAGTACCTCTCTACTATTATTCCCCTTGGGTGCCTCCCTAGGTACCCCATATTATTCCCCTAGCTACACTACTAATAATTAGGGCATGTTCCTTTTTTTTTCCAAAGAAAAAAACATATTTATATTCAAGGTGAAAATAAATACATTCATTAGGTGCATCAACACAATCAAAATTGGTCCTCCAAGTAGAGGAACATAGATTAATCTATTCACTAGACCCTTAGTGCTTCTAATAGTTTCTTCACTAGGGATACTCCCTATATAGTAAAAGTCCAAAACAATCCATACTAGAAGTTATAAAGACAAAGACTTAACAACTAAAATTGACATATTACAGAGTAATAACATTCTTAAAAGTCATGAAGCATGAATTGACTGCAAATAAGTGCTCACCCATCGTCAAATTCCAATAGTATGATTTCAATTCCATCTAACAGAGTGCCTTCCTTGGAGATATTATTCATTGTTTGCTTCAATTCCTTGAAGATATGGGAAAATTCAATCTGAACAAATAAGCTAGTGATCTCATGAATATGGTCTGCCAATGATCGTAAGTTGATATTATGTAGTTGGACATTGCTAGATACATGGTTGATGACCAATCAAGAATCTCCATATATTTGAAGAGTACCATATCCCCTACATAATGAAACTTCAAAAGTAGGAAGAGAGCCATAAACTCACTGAAATTATTAGTACCCATCCCTACATTTCCTTTGAGATGAAAGAAATGGTGATTAGACAAATGTAGAAGAAAAGCACATCCACATATAGTATCATATGGCATGCACCATTGAAAAAGCACCATGGCCTAGACTTTCCACCCTGAGCTCACCCACAAGCCTTGGTGGATTTTGAACAATATCATTCTTATAATATGAGAGTAAACCCAAGACATAAGAAGAGGTTTTAAAAGATGGAATAAACCTTTCCTCAAATAAAACCGACTTATGTGCCAGCTAGATTCCCCAAAGGACCAAGAAAGGAAGTGCCCAAAAAGGCTTCAAGTCTGTGTTGGAGAACCATCTAGATAATAAACCTTCTATAGTATCCATGTTCCATAAGTTTGTGAGGCCCAAGTGACCTTCAAGATCCCTCCAAATCTACTAAGAATAAGTACAAGACATAAACAGATCCATAGTCGTTTCTTCACTTGTCCTATAAACAAGACAAATACTAGGCCCCTCCTTGTTCATTTTCCTTAAAATATCCTAGTGAATACCTTATTATTAAGATCAAGCCACATAAATAAAATGGTTATGGGGGGAGCTTTGAATTCACAAAGTTTCTTCCACCACCAATATTCATCATTTATCCCTAGACCAAATAGGGCCTCATAACCTAGTTTAGCTTAACAACTACCTCCAACCATATTTCTCCCCCAAATAAGTTCATCCTCAAGTGGACCAAATCTAATATGTTACCTCTCAAGAGTGGTTATGTACTTATTCCAATCACTATCTCACTCACCTGTCAAATTTAAATCAGCAACACTCAACCAACCTTGTGACTAGATGGTGGAGATTGTTCGGTTTGACATTGAATTTAATGAAATGTTCCCAATCATTTGAAAATGGTAAATCAATTCTTCAAAGAGAAAGATAACTCTGTCACAACCCATTATAGTATCAACAACCACTCTGAATTATGACCCATTTCCAACTTTCCAAGCTAGGAAGGAGCCAATCACATGAAAATCCAAGGTCAGAGATTTCCACTAGTTTGAAACATTATGACTATTTTTCCTTTCCCTCTTAATCCATTCCATCATTGTACCAGGAGAGATGTACTTTTGAATCAAAATCCATCTCCACATACTGTCTTTGGTGATCATATTCAATAGTGATTTTGCAACAAGGGATTATCCAAATAGATGTATATTCTTTAGACCCCACCCTCCTAATTCCTTTGGGGTTGCAATATTTCTCCAATTTATACAATGGGTACCCTTATGTTCACTACTAACTTGCCACGGGAAGTTGAAACAATGCTTCCTAATCTTTTCTAAGATTCCTTTTGGGATATGGGCTAGAGTGTGCCAATATATAGGAATAGCCTCCAACACAGAGTTTACTAGAACTAAACAACCTCCTCTTGATAGTCATCTATTGCACCATCATGAAATTCCATAAGGGAAATTATCTAGAAACAATTGCAACAAGTTCATCATTCAGCTTATATGGATAAAAATCAGATTTAGTCTCATTGAATTCCATTCTCGTGCCTTTTTTTAATAAAGGAGGAGACTATCCCAATAGGCACTTAGCTCTCATTATGAACCAAAACAAAAAATACAAACATCATCTACAAATAGAAGATGGGTGAGTCTCTCATGCCTTCCAACCCTTATAGCTTGCACGGTTCTCTTCCTTTTAGTATAAGCCAAAGATCTACTACTACCTTCTTCCACAAGAATAAAAAGGTAGGGGGATAGAGGACTACCTTGTATCAACCCCCTAAAGGACCTAAAAAAATAGAGGTAATATTATTAATTAAAACTACAAAAGAGACACATGTTACACATGCCATAATCCAATTGACTATAGGGAGATAAAAACCAATATGAATTAACAATAATCTCAAATAGAGCCAGGAGACCTTCCCATATTCCTTAGACATATCAAGTTTGAAAACAATAGCTAGATCATTTGAAATATTGATAGAATGAAGTCCTTCTTGTGTTGAACCAATGGCTTCATACATCTTCCCTCCCTCCAAGAACCAAAGTTGTTCTATTGAAATGAAATTGGAGAGCAGTGGTTTATGTATTACTCTCGACACCTTAGAGATGATATTATAGAGACAGTTGCACAAATAAATGGGCATGAATCCTTCAAATGTTTCAAGGTAGTCCACCTTTTGGATTAGTGCAATAAAATATGTAATAATGTTGAGAAGGACCTTCCCCGACCCTCTGAGTTCTTCAACTACCTGAAGTAAATCCTCTCCCAACAAGTCAAAGAAATCAAGAAAGAATTCAACTATCCATCCATCTAGTCCCAGACTCCTATCCTTTTTAAAAGTGGACAATACATATAATAATTCATCCTTTGTGATAGACCTAAACATCCTCTCATTATCCTCTTCATTCACCAGCCTAGGAAATAGTGAAATGACACTTAATATTTCACCAATGTTTGCACTAGTAGGTTCCTCAAAGATAACCTTGAAAGACTATATTACTAGATCTACAAAGTCCCTGAAAACTTATTACCTTTAGTGGTGGTCATCTCCCATGTGGTGTTAATGTTTTTCCTATGGTTAGCAAAATTTTGGAATAATTTTGTATTCTGATCTCCAGCTTCAATCCAAGTGGATTGACTCTTCATGTGCCAATCCAATTCATTTTCCAGCAATAACTTACATCTTAAATATTATAGATGCTTGAGTTTCTTCAAGCCCTCCTCATTGTAAATAGCCTGGTCATTTTCCTGTACCAGATCCTCCAAAGATTTTTTCAACCTCGAAAATATTTGTGTCTTTATTCCCAAACATCTCCCCTTCCCAGGTTGTCACCTTCTTTTTTACAAGTTATAGTGGTGAAGAGAATTGCTCACAAGTCGATGAATCAATATTAGGAGAGAAATTGTGTCGATTATTCTTTACAATGGATTGGAATTCATCCTCCATAAACTAGCCGAGGTTATATTTGAAGGTTTCCCTTGGCTTATAATCCCCTGAAACAAATTCTAAACAAACAGGGAAGTGATCAGAGGATCTGGTAGTGCCCACCCATGATATGTAATTTTCCAACTTCTGTAAAAGAGTATCTTGAACCATGAAATGATCCTATATTTTTGCAACAACATCGTGACCATATCTATTGTTTACCCAAGTAGGCCTTAGTTTGATTGTATTGATATCCACCCAACCAAAAGAATTGAATTGTGTTCGAAAAAATATACAAGCCTATCAACCCTGGCACTGTCTCCCCAAACTTATCTATTGTTTACAATCAGATTAAGATCACCACAGATAACTAGATTATTAGACTTGATGCATTGATAGGAAGAAAGCATATTCCATAACAACTATCTCCCCTCATATGGACCATATACATTGAGGATGGATAGGGAGTAGCCCAAACTCTTGCTTAAAAAATCAGTAAATAAACCCGAAGAAATAGAGAAAGAATTAGTTAAAACTACATTATTATTCCACCCCGTGATGCTACTCTTAGACAAACCCTTGAAAACAAGGCTAAGAAATCCCAACCCTTCAACAGTTTTGTTAGATCAAAGATCAAACAATCCCCTTTCCCCATTGTTTCTTGCACCAAAAAATTCTCAGTATGTTATAGGTCAACTAATATTTTGAGGGATAAAGATTTGGCTTATCCCCCCTTGGCCTTGAATGTTCATAGATAGGATCTTCATGGGGAAACCATCAATGAGGCTCATCCCACTCTAAGGAGCCCAGTGATTAAAAAAAAAAAAATCATTGGTTAATCTCAATGATATCTTTCTCTTGAGCCCATTTCATGGTCGACAGACTGCCAACAGAGAGGCTACCACATGCCAACTAAGAGGCTTCCACCTTCAACTACCACATACAAACTCAACCCCCCCGAAATACCTACCTCTAGAGACTATTTTTTCTTGGGAAGTAGAAGATAGTGCCCTCCTCCTTTGGATTGTGAGTCAAAATAATAAGACTTCGACCCATCGATTGACCTCTAATTCTACAACTCACTGGGGTAGAGATCATATGAAAGGTTAACCAAATGAATTTTGGAGAATTTCGAAAAACAAGGCAATTCCATCATCTTAGGGGGCCTACCCCGATACTTTTTTTTATCAAACCAAGGATATCAAGTTTGAACCCTTCCATACCCTTAAAGGATTAACATTTGAGAAGGAATGGGAAGGGGAAGAAAATAACTTACCTGAAACATCCAAGAGACCCTTGTCAGGAACCCCAACATTCCCTAGAGAAAGTGTTAGAGAAGATAGCTCCAATGATGAATCATATTCTACCTTGATACCCAAATTGCTAACCAAATATGGTTGAGTTATGACAATTAAGGGAATAGAGATATCCCCAATAAGTACTATTGCATCTCCTCCACTACCCTGATCAATATTCATCGAAAGATGAATGTTAGTAGGGTTATCATATGCCATAAACTACTCTTTAGCTATGACATAAGTAGGAAGCCCCCATTCCTCCAATATAGGCCTCATCAAATAATATTTTTTCCTCCAAACCTTCATAGTGAATGGTATCGATCAATCCTTCAAAGCATGGACATACAAGTTACATGTAGAGCATCAAAAAGGGATTTAACTTAGTCTTGAATATATGTACACATTTTCCCCATGAAATCCAACTTAATAGATTCGATCAAACCTTTGTTGATGTCTAGATATACAGGGATCTAAACTATAGACCTAAATCCATCATCAATAAAATTGTCGTCGACCATAAGTGTCTTACTGAGTTGGTTACAATTTCATGGATCATTGAAAAATTTCGAAGTATGGAAAATTCAACGAAGTGTGAACAAAATTTGGTTCGACGAAGAAAAAAATCATCAATCACCGATGAAGAAAAGTGGAAGTCATTGAAAAAATTTAGAGTTTGACGAAGTGTGAAAAAAAATTGGTTCGCCAAAGAAGCAAAACGTCGATCGTCAATGAAGAAAAGTGGAAGTTGCCAAAAAAATACACATTTTGGAAAAGTTTACTGGATCAATGACCCAAATAATGTTTGATATTGAGATCAACGGTCCAAATCCAACGTGGATTTGGTCAAAAATATGTAAGTTAATTAAGTATGACAATGTGAAAGGAATTCCTCAATTGTCGATGGAGCTTTTCGGAGTTCAACGAAATTCAGTGAACTAGGAACAAAATGTAGTTCGTCGAAAAAGAAAATTGCCAATTGTCGATAGAAAATAAAATTGCCAATCATCGATGGAGTTTTTTGGGGGTCACAAAAAAAGTGGAGTTTTTCATAGATCATTGATGGAGTTTCTCGGAAATCGTCGATCATCGATGGAGTTTTTTTAGAGATCGTCAAAGAAATGGAGTTTTTCCCATATCATTGATACAAAGGATTTCACCGATCATTGATACAAAGGATTTCGTCGATCATTGATACAAAGGATTTTTTCAATCACCGATAGAAGGTTTTCATCGATTGCCAATACAAAGGATTTATCTGATTGTTGATAGAAGGTTTTTATCGATTGTCAATTCAAAGGTTTTCGTCGATCGTTGATAGAAGGATTTTGTCAATCGTCGATGCCAAGGATTTCATTGATCTTTGATAAAAGGTTTTCGTTGATGTCCAATGAAGGAGTTTTGGTGATCATCGAGGAACGAAAAAAGAAAAGAGAAGAGAAATGAAGAGAAGAAGAGAAAAAGGAGGAAAGGAAAGGAAAAATATGGACACATATTAAAAAAACGTTTGGAGACAAAAACTTGTTTTTGCTATAACATGAGCTTAAAAACTTAGAATCAAACAAAATTTAAAGGGTATGTCTGTGAAGTCAAATCCTATAAAATTGTTGGTAAGGTCCACTGGCCATTTTTTCTTAAATATTCCAGAAAACGTAAAATACTTATTTTTAAAGATCTTGGTTGTGCTTAGTAACCAAGGTTGAGATAAAGGTGAAACTTTTATTGGGAGTATGTAAAGAAAACATGGAAATACCCAGTTGGGCTTCTAGAAAAATTCAAAAGGGTTTGGAGTGGAGATGCTAAAACAAGGAAAAATCCATTATTCCTAGACACGTTTTGGGGATTTTTGAAATCTTCGAAGGAGGAAAAGGGACCCCAAATTATGAATCTAGAAAAAATCATTCAGCTGAAATTTTACCTCCTCAACAATCCAGAGAACTTTTCCTCAAGGAATTTTTTCCCAGTTTTGCTCCATTTGGGAGATAGCCAGTTTTGGCTAAAAAAATATAAGTTTGGGGAAAATGTTAAAAGCACAAAGTCTTCGATTCCATATTTATACAAAAATTGACTAGAACATCAAATTATGAATCTAAAAGTTGTTATGTGTTCACAAACATAAATCCTATCTATGACCGACATAATTTTTTCTAATCCTTGACATATTTTCTGTTACAGATGGCAGAAGATGGGTTTTCATCTAGATTGAGTAGAAATGACAAAACTCGAAGAGATACAACTTTTAGCTCATAACTCAGAATGAGGCATGAGTATAGTCGTTGAAAAGATAATTCAAAGGAAAATGTATCTAAATAATTATAATTTGGTTCAATGAACCCATACTCTTCATAAATTCAAATGAATGATGACATGTAGCCTAGATAATGAAATATTTTACAACATGCATAATTCTAATAGTAATTGTTGCATGCACTTTTTTGCAGAATTAGAGGTACATACAAAACATAATTGGTTCATATATGAAGACTACATATATGAAGGATTCCTGAGGATTTTAAAACCATGAGGATGATATCAAAGGTTTACATATCAACCTGGGAAATGCAGAGATAGAGTCCAACAAACATAGTGTTAAAGTTTCTGCTATTAT
Source organism: Picea engelmannii (assembly GCA_009831015.1). Classification (NCBI taxonomy): domain Eukaryota; kingdom Viridiplantae; phylum Streptophyta; class Pinopsida; order Pinales; family Pinaceae; genus Picea; species Picea engelmannii. Next base: position 64,071 of record ML820466.1, on the reverse strand, counting down.
TAGGTTACTTTCAATTTACTAGATAACAATAACATAGATAGGATCACTGAGAGAAACACAATCACAAGAGTACACAAGCATTTATCCTGGGAAACCCTCAAGGGGAATAAAACCCAACAAAACTTCCTTAATATAGATAGCCAATATGATGCCAAGACAATGAACCAAGCAATACATAAATTCCTCTCCCAGAGATGCGCCTCTCTCTCTCTTCCTTCTTCTCCAACTGCAACTTCAAACTTGCGCTCCAATGAACAAGTGAGTGTGTATCCAAATGAGGCATTGGCCTCTCTTATTTATACAATCTGGCAGGTGTTGAACAGGTGTCTTTTCACTGGCAGGKYCGACTTCTCATTCTCGGTGGTTATAACCACTTTAATATATTATGGCTGGGCCGACTTCTCATTCTGGGTGGTTATAACCACTTTAATATATTCTGGGGCTGTCTTTTCATTTAGCCTATTACAATTAGGGTTTGACCAATCCGAAAAAGGGGATAAGAATATTCTTTGCAGTTACACAATATTTTAGCACTCCCTCTTAACAAGAAGGATATTCTTTATCTTTTGACAGGTCACTGGATGTCAGCATCAACTAGGCAATAACATCCATTGGATAACATCATCAACTGGGCAACATCATCAACTAGATAACATCATCAACTGGGTAACATCATCAACTGGATAGCAGGAGGCATCAATATAGTCCACTTGGTCATCTGGCATCATGATCACTGACTGACATATCTATAAATCATCGAAAGTTTTGTTCTCTTTTTCTTCACACGTAAGATACTCTTTCTTTCTTTCGTCTTCATGCAGAAGATACTTCTTTCTTATCTTCACACAAAAGATAGCCTATGATTTTTTCCATTCCTTTTATGTTCTCCCTTCTCTTGTAGTCATCCATCTCACCCATCCACTGGGGAGGACTACTACCATAGCTTCACTCCTAGTCATCCCACATGAACTAGAGAAGATAAGATGCTAGCCTGGGCAAGACTAGACTCCCCTTCCATGATCCACGCAGGATCATGACACAAACCTCAAGATCCAACTAACCATTCCACATGGTCAAGGTTTGTGTTCCAGACTACTCAATCCTTAGCCAAAGGAGAGTATCTGCCCGCTGCCCCTTGGAGAAACATCCACATTCCTCTCTACGAGGGTGGTCAAACCCCTCTCTACGAGGGTATTCTAGCATGTCCACGGAGTATCCAAAACTCAACACTTGGACAGAGGCCAACTTTGGCAAATTTCTCATTCCCCTTCTCTATGAAGGTCTCTTCCTTCTCTAAGAAGGTCTCTTCTCTTTCTCCTTCTCTACGAAGGTCTACCTATGGGATTGCTCATTCCTTCTCTTGTGGTCCAAAATCTTTCCATGGTATAATACCATGCTACCCATTTGTTGGATAACTTTCATCTTGATCAAAATATATGGGCACCATCCATCTTCTTTTCTAACTGCATCAAATCACGATCCTTCATTTCGAACTCGGCAACATGGCTCCCTCTTGCACCAAGCTAATAGCTTCTAATCATCATCCTTGAAGTTTTCTTCTGTAATATCCCGGGTGCCTTCTTGAGTTTGAATATTTCTTTCTTTCTGTCTTCATACTGGATCAACCTGCTCCCTCTACATACATAAGAATGGTACTGGAGCAACCTGTAGTTACCTGCATCTCATCCACTATATCTGAGTATCCATCTTTTTCTTCATCTTGAATATTTCTATTCTGCATCTTTAGAAGCTCTTGCTCCTATATAAATGTTGGATGTTGTCTAGTCTTCACTGACTGTCACCATATCATACGTCCTTCTTGTGTTGTCTAACTTCTGCAAGTCACGACATAAGTTCTTTCTTCCGAGACTTGTAAACTTACTTACAATATGCTTTCTTTGTCACTTTCATGAGTGATCATACATGAAATAAATATRTTATCTCTTTCTTCATTCTCTTCTTTGATACTTTCTTCATAAGTCTGCATAGACACTGAAATAAAACGAGGTTAATTAACATTCTCACAAAAAACTAACTTGTAATGATAAAGTATTAAAGTAAAMAAGATACTAAAAATAAACATGAATACTTATCTTTTGTTTTTTTGTGGGGAGGCTTCRCAGACTCCACCATTTTCTATCTTTCTTCAAATCAACTATCTTCAACTTAAAGAACATAATCCTTAAWTTCTACTAAATCTTTCTTTGAGGGAGGAGATTCCTCTTCCTCTGCCACATGTGCTTGATACTTTCTTTTCCCTTTTCCTTGAGGACAGTCATAGGAAAAGTGTCCCAACTTTTGACAGTTGTAGCATCTGATATTTGAAACATCTTTCTTCTTGTCTGGAACTCTTACGGAGTTAGCTTCTTTATGTTTCTTCTTGAAGGAACTTCTTTTGTTCTTTTGAGCTGTAAGAGCTTCCTCTTCTTCAACAATTAATCTCTTCTGTTGGTCTGCAAGTCTAGATTCTTCGTGTATGCAATCTGCCCATAACTTATCAAACTTGGGTAACTTGCTTTCTACACATACTCCTTGTACAAAAGGAATCCAAAATGTTGGAAACCCATTTAGGGTTGTGGTTACAAGATCCTTGTCACTAATGACATCTCCAATAGTTGCAAGTTGATCTTTGATCTGAGAAACTCTCATAAGGTAGGATGTGACAAATTCTGAGTTTTCCATCTTCATATTAAGAAGTTGATTTATTAAGGTAAGATTTTGGCTGATGTCTTTGCTTTCATATAACCTGTTGAGTGCTTCATACATTTACCTTGTTGTCTGTAGTTCAGATATATGAGGGATCAAGTGATCCTTTACTAAATCTGACACGATTCTCTTTGCTTTCTTTTTATTCTTCTTATGCTTGGTCTTTTTCTCTTCTTCATCTGGTTCCGGTACACCCACTGTAACATGTTCTAGGAGATCATTCTCGTCTACAATCATCTGCAACCTATGCTTCCAAGATCTGAAGTTTCTAGATCCATTCGGCCTGTCTTCTACCCTCATGCTGGTAGCCATGCTTTCTTGTAGAAGAAACCCTAGCCCTTCGGGCTATAGAAATAATAAAAAAATCAAATTACTTGAATATGAAAATTGAACTCACCAAAAGATGCGATGGACTGAGGCGAGTATGTTGGTACAGTCAGATTTCTGAAAATCCAAATTTTACCCCTTCAAAATTGATTTGCGGATTTCTGGACTGGTGCTTCTGGTTTTCTGGTACTTTTGGTACTCTGTTACTTCTGGTTTTCTGGTACTTCTAGTACTTTTTGAAAACTAGGGTTTCACTTTCCGAGAGATCTAGCCACTTAAAAATTACGCTGAGGATGCCAAAATGTTCCTTGAGGTAGGGAGCACCTTTCTGGATGGTTTTGAGGCTCAAAACCTTCTTTAATAAAAAGCTCTAATTTTCATGTACAACAATAGTGACGTTTTTCTTTTTCCTGTGAAAGATGCTCTCTTCAGCTTAGCTCTAATATCATGTTAAAGTTTCTTCTATTATTAGGTTACTTTCAATTTACTAGATAACAATAGCATACATAGGATCACTGAGAGAAACACAATCACAAGAGTACACAAGCATTTGTCCTGGGAAACCCTCAAGGGGAAGAAATCCCAACAAAACTTCCTTAATATAGATAGCCAATACAATGCCAAGACAATGAACCAAGCAATACAAAAATTCCTCTCCCAGAGATGTGTCTCTCTCTCTATTCCTTCTTCTCCAACTACAACTTCAAACTTGCACTCTGATGAACAAGTGAGTGTGTGTCCAAATGAGGTGTTGGCCTCTCTTATATATACAATCTGGCAGGTGCTGAAGAGGTGTCTTTTCACTGGCAGGGCCGACTTCTCATTCTGGGTGGTTATAACCACTTTAATATATTATGGCTAGGTCAACTTCTCATTCTGGGTGGTTATAACCACTTTAATATATTTTGGGGCCATCTTTTCATTTAGCCTATTACAATTAGGGTTTGACCAATCCACAAAAGGGGATAAGAATATTCTTTGCAGTTACACAATATTTTAACACATAGAAGCAGAGTATAGCATGTGGAGTTGGTTGAGACTATGATAAGCTTGCAGAAAGAAGAGTGAAGCTACAAACTAGACAATGAGAGGTTGATAAGAGATCAAGAAGAACATAATGAAATTAAAACTCAACTGCTAAAGAGTCTGAATATTTTACAAAAACAAATTAAAAAAAATCTCGACACAAAACAAGCAGTCATTGAAAAACAAGTAGAAGCATCTAAATCTCATGATAGAAGGGATTATCAAAGATAATATAGGACTCGAGGAGTGCTAGTGGACATGATAATTCACCAGGAAAATCAACTAGAATAGTTTGTGCATGTTCATAATCAAAGAATAGCCCAAGTGTGTCCCCTCCCATACATCAAAGGAGGAGATATGGGTTAGATATCTTACAAGGAGAGCTCAGGAAACTCAAGCCACCACCATTTGATGGAGAGCATAGGAAGGGTGAAGATGTTGAAGCCCGTTTGTTGGGGATGAGAAAATATTTATAGCTACATGATTACTCATCAAACCTAGAAGAAATAATTTCCATATATCATCTTCAAGGGAAGGCTTTTATATGGTGGGACTAGCTAAAGAAGGTCAAGCATATTGATGAGAAGAGAATTTCTTGGAAGCAATTTAAGAAATATTTCTAGCAGTAGTACTTGTTAGAGAATTACTATGACAATAAGATGCAATAATTCTTTGAGATAAAGCTAGGAAACCTAACAATGGAAGAGCGTGAGAGGAAATTCTTGGAGCTTCTAAGGTACGTTGTGTTCATCAAGGATGAGAAGGTTAAAATTCATAGGTTCTTGAGTGGACTGCAATCATTTTACAAGGATAAAATTAAGTTTGATGAGCCCAAGAATTTGGAAGAAGCCATGAGGAAGGATAAGTATTTGTATGAGCATAATAAGGGAAGGCTAGCTTTCCAAAAGGCATGTGCTAGTAAGAAGAAAGGAAAGATGGATCAAAGGAAGAAAGTATTCAAGCCACCTTTCATCACGAATAAATCTCAAGCGTATCAACAAGGGAAGCTAGCATAAGATGAAACTAAAATTATAGATTCCTTGGGGAAGAGACCAAGACAACATCCCATAAAGTGTTGGGGATGACAAGGGACCATGTGTATAAAGATTGTCTTAACCGGGGAGATAGGATGAGCATTGTACATAAAATCAAGAAGGAGGATACAATGGAGGACATGTGTAGAAGCATGCTAAGGATTTATGGAGCCTTGGACAATAAACAAGCAGACAATCAATCCCACATGATTAAGGTAGAAGGTGAGATTAATAATTATCATCCCATATCTATTTTGATTGATTCTAAAGCTAGTCATAGATATATAGATCCAAATCTAGTTGAAAGAATTACATTGAAGAAATGTAAGCATGAAAAGTATTGGTTAGTTCAACTAGCTACTGGAACCAAGAGTAAAATCGGTGAAATTGTCAAATATTTCCCAATGAACATGAATGGAGTCAGTACTAAGGAAGATTTGAAAATCATACCACTTGGGTCCTATGACTGCTTGATTGGTATGGATTGTCTAGACAAGCATAGTGATGTCTTAGATTGTTACAACAAGGTTTTTACATGTCTTTGTTAAGCCCTGATTCATGGCACATTACCCCTTAATTGGGGCATATTACATTAGTATTGTTATTTTATTTATGTCAGCTTGGGTCCATTAGTTGTAATTGTACCTCATAGTCTCATATATATATATATATATATATATATACTAAGGAGACCTTTTCATTTGGAATCATCTTGTAATTGTGAATTCATATGATGTATAAGGAGGTTTCCCCCTCGAAGAGGCTTATTATTTGAATTTCTCTATTTTTCAAGGAGTTCAATATTTATTCTGAGGTTTTTATGCTATTTTGATATTTGGTTCTTAACATTTGGTATCAGAGCCAGACAATCCTTGGGACTGGCTTCTTCAAAAAAACTCTTCTTGGAATTTTTGCTACAAATTTTGTTCTGGAAGGTTTCAGGATCCGTGATTTCTATGGTGTAGATGAGACATATAGAGATAACTTGGTTCCAAATTTCAGATCTTGGTTCGTTATATTTTTGGAGATACATTATGTTCAAGTTAGGGTTTTTGACTAGTCCTAAAACTAGTCTAAAACAAGTCTTCTTGTAATTTTCGCTCCCAATTGTTTTCAACTTGGTTTCAGGTTCTAAATTTTTTACAGTATGAAGGTGGAATAGTAAAGTATCTTGTTTAAAAATTCCATCCCTTGATTCATTGTAATTTGAAAGCTAGTCCCTGAGTAAATTAGGGTTTTGATTAGAAATTGTCGGAAGAACCACAATGTTTTTGATAGCTTGTTGACGTTTCGGATCCACAACAGGATCCATCTTCAGGACAAAAAAGCCTGAGGAAAAATAAGAGAGGAACCCTTAATAAATAATGATGAGGAGGGTGGAAAACTAAGGTCGGCTAAGTGAAACCCTAGGTTTGAGGAGATTTTTCAAAAAATAGGTATTTGACCATATGGTGTTAATATTATTAATATTAATTATATGTTAATTATAGGTTAAATTTAGGGTTAATTTAATGAGGTGGCATTAATATTATTATTGTTATATTAGTGGTCGGTTGAGTGAAACCCTAGGTTTGAGGAGATTTTTCCTTTTAATAGTGATTTAAATATAGGTTAAATTTAGGGTTGACCATGTGGTGTTAAAATTATTAATATTAATTATATGTTAATTATAGGTTAAATTTAGGGTAAAAAGAGGTAGCATTAATATTATTATTGTTATACTAGTGGTCGGCTAAGTGAAACCCT
>ML820466.1:0-34340 GCA_009831015.1 Picea engelmannii | reverse complement strand
ATTGGTTGTGGAGCATGAGTAAGCTATTGGAGAGCTTGGATGTGTTGTGACTGGCTGGTGGTCAGTTTGGACAGTGAGAAACAAAAGAGAATGATAAATTGGTTGCAAAGGATCTGAGTTGATCTTGAAGGATAAACCCTTAAAGCTCAGAAGGTATACGCAGGCTGTAGTACTGTTTGGGAGCATATACATGGGTTGTAGTACTTATTGTATGCGTATACACGCGTGTTGTATTGCTGGTAGGGCATGTACATACGCATGTTGCACTACCAACACATTGTGTACTTGTTGCATATTGATATCTATTGAGGATTTTTGCCTCATCTCAGTTGGTGCTGAGTGTGTAAGTTGAGTCTTGCATGATAGAGTTGGTGCTCTTGTAGAGTTGTACTCTATTCAATTGTTGTTGAAAAACCCCAAGGATTGTAGTCTGTAATAAAAATAAAATTGTACATACCTCTTGTGTTCCTTGTGGTGATGACTTGTTGATGATATATTGCCGATATATGTTGTTGATATGTGTTCACATCTAACTGGTTATAAATGACAACAAATGAGTAATGAGTAAAATGTTGAATGCTAACTAATGAGTTTTGTGTAAGAGGGAAGTTTTGGGAAAAAGATCCCCACACTCATTCACCCCCCCTCTAAGTGTGGTAAGTGTGTCCAATAGTTGTCCTAATGCAATAAGGAAGGCCCCTTGCTTTTGAAACCCATCCACTCAAGGGAAAGGACTTACAAAAACCCATTTATGAGAAGGAAATGGTGGCAACACTACATGCATTGAAGCAATGGTGCCCTTACCTAATAGGTAGGCACTTCAAGGTTAAAACAGATCATGCCAATCTTAAATACTTCTTGGAACAAAGACTGTATTCCGAAGAGCAACAAAAATGGGTGACTAAGATGTTGGGTTATGACTTTGAAATCATCTACAAAAAGGGGAAGCAAAATGTTGTGGCAAATGCACTCTTAATAAAGGATGAAGATGTTGAGGCATTTCTTTGTGCTATCTCTATCATCCAACCTAATTGGATAACATAAGCAAGTGATGAATGGAACAATGAAGAAGAAGTGTGGACTCTCATCAAAGGTTGCAGCAAGATTCCAATGCATCTGATACATTTACATGGAAAAATGATTCACTATGGTACAAAGATCATTTATATTTATGTAAGAACTCCCAACTCAAACAAAAGGTACTTTTGGAATTGCACACCTCCAGTAGGAGGGCACTCAGGATTTTTGAAATCCTATCATAAGGTCAAGAGGGAATTTTTTTGGGATGTTCTTAAAACTGATGTTCAAAGGTTTGTGGTAGAATGTTTGGTTTTCCAACAAAATAAGGTGGAAATAGTTAATACCCCAGGTCTTTTACAACCATTAGCCATTCCAAGTCAGCGTTGGGAGGAGGTTTCCATGGATTTCATCATAGGGTTACCAAAGTCTGAAGGAAAGAGTGTCATCATGGTGATTGTTGATAGACTTACCAAGTACACACACTTTTGTGCACTCTCTCATCCTTTCAAAGCCAGTATAGTTTCTACCGCATTCACGGAGACAGTTCAAAAGCTACATGGAAGCCCAAAGATTATTGTAAGTGACAGAGATCCCATTTTCACTAGGCATTTTTGGACATAATTATTCTCTTTTTTGGGTACTCAATTGGATCATATCTCATCCTCAATCTGATGGAAAAGTTGAGATAGTGAACAAATGTCTGGAAGGATACCTTTGTTGCTTTGTATCTGATAAAAAAACACAATGGTTCAAGTGATTACCCTTGGCAGAATGGAGGTATAACACTTCCTTTCATACTGCAACAAAAATGACACCATTTATGGCGCTTTATGGATATCACTCACCATCCATCACTTCTTCTCTAAAAGAAAAATCTAAGGTTCAAGCAATGGAAGATCACATTGAGAATCAACAACAAGTCCTCCAACTCTTAAAGGACAATATGACCATGGCACAAGATCGCATGAAACAACAAGCAGATCAACGTCGTAGTGAAAGAAGTTTTGAACTATGGGATTGGGTATGTTTAAGACTAAATCCATACAAACAGATGTCCCTCAAGCAAGCTAAGAAGGATAATACATTATCACCCAAGTACTATGGCCCTTATAAGGTGTTGCAAAAGATTGGTACCATGGCATACAAATTGGAGTTGCCTACATCTTCGTGAGTACACCTTGTTTTCCATGTTTCATGCTTAAAGAAGGTTATAGGTGACAAGATCCCAGTTAAAAATATATTTCCAGAATTTGATGAGGAAGGATAAATCATATTGGAGCCTGAAGCTATCACTGACACAAGAATTCATCAATTGAGGAATAGATCAATTTCAGAGTATCTCATTAAGTGGAAGAAACTACCTGTTGAAGTTTCCATGTGGGAAGATGAGTCTTTTATACAAAATCATCCATAGCTACTCAAGTGTTAAGGACAACACTTGTTTGAAGTGGAGGGGCATGTTAAGCCCTAATTCGTGGCACATTACCCCTTAATTGGGGCATATTACATTAGTATTTTTATTTTATTTATGTCGTCTTGGGTCCATTAGTTGTAATTGTACCTCCTAGTCTCCTATATGTACCAAGGAGACCTTTTCATTTGGACTCATATTGTAATTGTGAATTCATATGATGTATAAGGAGGTTGCCCCCTCGAAGAGGCTTATTATAAGAATTTCTCTCTTTGTCAAGGCGTTGAGTATTTATTCTGAGGTTTTTATGCTATTTTGATATTTGGTTCTTAACAGTCTTGATGAAGAAGGGAATTCAAGGATAGTTCAAGCTTTTCCAAGGCTTATACCTGTCAGATATATTTCAACATTACAACTAAAAAGAAGTTTTATAAAAGGATGTCAGATATATGCAACCCATTGGAAGAGCCAACAAAGGATAATGAACCAAGTCTTGAAGATTATCCATTCTTGAAGGAATATGAAGATGTGTTTGGGGAATTTTTAGGATTTCCACCGAAGAGAGACATTGATTTCTCTATTGAATTAATGCCTGGAGCCACCCTAGTGTCCAAAACTCCCTACAGAATGAGCACACTTGAAGTTAAACAATTGTCGATGAAACAAGAAGATTTGTTGAAGGAGGAGTACATACACCCGAGTGTTTCTCTTTGGGGTGCCCCAATTCTTTTTGTGAAGAAAGGATGGAACTATGAGGTTGTATATTGAATTCAGACAATTGAACAAGGTTGATATAAAGAATAAGTATCATTTTCCAAAAATTGACGATCTTTGTTATCAGTTGAAGGGAGAAAAGATATTTCCAAGATTTACTTGAGATCAGGTTATCATCAAGTTAGAATTATAGAAGAAGATACTGGCATGAAATCCTTTTGGATAAGATATGGACATTATGAGTTTGTAGTAGTTCCATTCGGGTTGAAAAATGCATCCGCTACTTTCATGCATCTAATGAATAGAGTGCTCAAATATTACCTGAACAAATTTGTTATTGTCTTGTTGGATGATATTCTTATCTATTCCAAGATAGAGGAGGAGAATGAAAACATTTGAGAATGGTGCTATAGGTGTTGAGAGAGCACCAATTGTATTCCAAGTTGAGCAAGTGCACTTTTAATCAAAAGTAGATCCATTATTTGGGCCATATTGTCTCAGAAGATGGCATAGCAGTGGATCCATAAAAGATTGAAGCAATCAAAATTTGGCCAGTGCCAACAAATATTTTAGAGGTTGTATCATTTATGGGTTTAGATGGTTACTACAAGAGATTCATTGCGGGTTTCTCCAAGCTTGCACACCCAATAACATCCTTGCAAAAGAAAGGAATAAAATTTGAATGAAATACCAAGTGTGAAAAAAGTTTCCAACACTTGAAGGATTTATTAACCAATGCACCTATTTTAAAGGTTGCATATCCATATGAGGATTTTAGCATGTGCACATATGCATGCAAGGAAGGGCTTGGTGGAATCCTTACCCAAATGGGCATGTAATTTGTTGTGAGTCAAGAAAGTTGAAGGAGCATAAAATAAATTATACTACACATGACTTAGATTTGGTAGGCATAGTACTTGCCTTAAAAATGTGGAGGCATTATCTCATGGGTAGAAAATTTGAATTGAGAACAGATCATAGTGGTCTAAAATACTTGTTTTAGTAGACAACAATAAATGTCAGGCAAACTAGATAGATGGAATTTCTCAGTGAATATGACTTCGACATCAATCACATCAAGGGAAAAGAGAATAAAGTAGTTGATGCGCTCAACAAAAGGGTGCATGAAATGCATGTTGCATCCATTAGTATGTGCATGACATATTTAAAAGAAAAAATCCTAGAAGTTGTAACAGTAGACCTACATTATACACAAGTTAAACAAAGCCTACAATAGAATAATGTACAACATAAATATAAAGATTACAAGTTGGAAGATGATGGAATTCCCTTGTATATGAACAGAGTTTATGTTCCCAATTCTCAGGAATTAAGAAATTTAGTTCCAAAAAAGATGCACAATGTGCCATACGCTAGACACCTAGGGTACCATAAAACTATTGCAATTGTAAGAGGCCATTATTTTTAGCCCTGCATGAAGAAAGATGTAGTTGATTTTATTACTAGATGCATCGAATGACAGAAGGTAAAGGATGAGAACAAACATCCTACAAGATTTCTATAACCATTGCCCATTCCTGAATGGAAATGGGAAGTTGTTACTATTAACTCCATTATCAAATTTCCTAGGACAACAAGGTAACATGATTCCATCATGGTAGTGGTGGACAAGCTCACAAAGGCTCCACATTTCATACTTGTAAAAATAACTCATAAGGCAACCAATATTGTAGAAATTTGTATGAAATAAATTGTTAGGCTACATGGTGTGCCTAAGGATACAGTGCAAAACTGAGATCCTAAGTTCACTTCCAATTTTTAGAAGGGGTTGTTTAAGGGATTTGGGACCAATTAGAATTTCAGTATAGGGTATCACCCAGAGTCACATGGGAAATCGAAGAGGCTTAACCGGATAATTGAAGATATGTTGAGAATGTATGTAATGGACAATCCTTTCAATGGGAAGACTATCTCCATTTAGTTGAATTTGCTTACAATAGTGGGTATCAAGAATCATTGAAGATGAGTCTATTTGAAGCCTTGTATGGTAGAAAATGCAACACACCAGTGAGTTGGGATAACCCAACAGACAAAGTTGTTATTGGACTAGAATTGTTAAGGGAAATGGAAGAGAAAATTATAAAGATTAAGCAAAATTTAAAGGTTGCACGGGATAGGAAAAATATTACATCGATAAAGGAAGAACACATAGGGAATTCAAAGTGGGTGAGCATGTGTTTTTAAAAGTTAAATCCAAGAGGAACTTGCACAGATTGAGAAGTTTCCCAAAGTTGGTAGTGAGATACTATGGTTTGTTTGAAGTCCTAGATAGGATATGCCCAATTGCATACATGCTTGCATTACCTCCATCCATGAGAATTCATAACATGTTCCATGTGTCTTTATTAAAGAAGTATGTACTTGATCCTAACCATGTGATTGATTGGATTGTGATCTAGGTGGAACACGAATGGGAATTTTGGGTGGAGCCAATGCACATTCTGGACCAGAAAGTCAAAGTGCTTAGGAAAACATCGATCGACTTGGTAAAGGTCCAATGGACCTGCTACGGTCCTGAAGATGCCACATGGGAGCACGAGGAGGCCATGAGGGAGGAATACCCACAAATTTTGAAGAAAAGTGAATATACATTGGTACATAAGAGTATGAAGACTCCATTTTGGAAGCTGGAGTTCTTGGAGCCACAACTCTGAGACTTCTTGTTTGACCTATGTTGGATTCCATTCCTAGGGTTGTGCGGGTTGAGGGAAACAAGAGTTGTTGGTTGGAGTTGTTGTGCGAATAATCAAGTTATGGAATTATCAAGTATTTTGATGTAAAAAAAATTATGTATGTAAATATGTAAAATTGCATGGTGATGTGCATTGAAGACAATGTAAATTGTTTGGAAGGGGAATGTAGCATCCCCATTTTTAATCCCCGGTTTAGTGATGTATAATGTAAATACAATGTATGGTCGTGAGCCCAACAATGTAATATGCAAATGATGTATATGAAAAATAATAGATAAAATGTATAGCCAACTGCATACAGACGTAGACGAAGACATGGGAGCTAAGTTTCCACAAGAGAGGAGGGGTCCAATGGGGGGGAATTCTACATGCCTATTAAACCCAAACCATGTTTCTAATTATTTTACTATGAACCTTCTGTTTCGTTTCTTAGTGTTCCAAAGATCAATCACTGAATACATGTGAGAGTGTGGGTGTGTAAAGTCACCTCACATAGTTATTGAGAGCATGGATATGAGTACAATCAACCTTGGGAATGAGGAGAGTTGAGATGCATGGGAGAAAAGGAAATTCATATGGAAACAAAGAGTAGTTTTTACATTGAGTAAAAGGAAAGGAAAATGTGTGGGGAGTGATGGGAGATAGCAAACAACCATAGGGCGTTTTGTGGACAACTCTTGGAGCTAGTAATTGCATGAAGAAGCATATTGTTAGGATTGTGAGTGAGATTTCTATATAATAATTTCCAAGTGAGAAAGAGAGTAGTTGTTGTTAGAATTCATGTTGCAACTAGAGTTCATGGAGTCCCCAACAAAGAGATTTCATGTCCAACCTGTGTTGGAGCCCTATAGGGAAGTAGGATAGCCTAAGGGATTGTGGTAGAGGAGGCGCTCCCAATCCTTATGTTGTGCATGTTGAGGGGAAAGAGAGTTGGTGGATTGGAAATGGTTGTAGGAATTTAGTTGTTGTGAGTGAACAATAGACACCTTTAGGGGACACCCTTTCTTATGGATTCCTAGCCCTAGCTCAAGGGTGATTTGTTGTTGAAAATTGGAGAAACAAGTCTATGGTTGGGTGGGAAGTTTTTCCTTTGCAATGGGTTGCATATTTCCAAAGAGAAGTGCTCATATTTGTTTTGTTTAATTTTGTTGAATATTGAGCTTAATTGTTGTGCATTTCACTCTGAATTTTTATCTTATTTATTGTTACCTGTTGTGGGTAAATGTTGCATTTGAATCTTTGTTTTATGTGATTGAATGTTGTTTCATGTGTTTAATTGTTAATGCACATGTTTAAATCAATTTCATTCATATTTTAAATTATTATGGAGAATTACATGAGCTTGTATGACATGTTGTGTATTTTTCCAAATTTAAATTGGTAGCAGAGTTATAGTTAGTAATTTTTAGTAGTAACATGACCCAACAATGGAGTCAGGTACATTACAGAAGGGTAGTAATGGGACTCAATTTTAAGACTGGGTACGTTACATCATGTAAGGCTTATTTTATTCTAATATTTAGGTTGGATTCATAAGTATCGATGGCTACCATATATATCACTTACATACTTCTATTGAGTGCATCAACTACTTTATTATCTTTATCTTGTATGTATCTTATCTCAAATTCATATTCACTTAAAAATATAACCATCTACCTTGTCTAGCATTCAAGTGTGGATGGTCAAATAGGTGCTTCAACCCACTATGATCTATCATCAATACAAATTTCATACCCATCAAGTAATGATGTCACATCTTCAGTGCATGACTTATAGCTACAAGTTATAGGTCATAAGTGGCATAGTTCTTTTCATGTTCTTTTAATTTCCTATACTCATAACTCACCACATGGCTATCTTGCATAAGAACTACACCAAGTCTTTCTTTACATGCATCTATACATACTACAAAATATTTGTTTGTATTTGTTACTTTTAGAATTAGCACACTGGAATGAATGTGTTTCAACTATTAACAAACTTCTTCACATTTCGAAGACCATGCAAATTTTATTCATTTCTTTTGCAATGAAGTTATTGGTGACCAATCTTGGAGAATCCTTTAATTAATCTCTAATAATATCCTACAAGCCCCATAAATGATCTCACATATGTCACATTTTTTTATGTGGGCCAATCCATGATGGCATTAATCTTTTCTGGATCAACTGTAATTCCTTGTTCTGAAATGATGTGTCCTAAGTAATAGATCCAATTTTTATAAAAATCACATTTGTTGAACTTGGCATGCAATTAATTCTCTCTCAATATTTGCAAAACCATTCTGAGATTATCCTCACGTTCTTCTTCAAATTTTGAATAGATAAAGATATAGTCAATAAAAACCAATACAAACTCATCCAAATATTTACTAAAGACATTGTTCATAAGGCACATGAATGTGGTTGATGCATTGGTAAGTGATAGCACCAACATCTCCTCATACCAATTCCATTTTTCTTACAACACAAACCACAAATCTTTGTGCATTCACGTTCCAAATTCAGACATTCATACCTCTAAACACTTCGAATATAACTACGCCCTTTTGAGATTCAACTCTAATATATTTCGTGTTCTTCTATTTTCCAACACAACCAATCAAACCTTACAATCCAGCTGACTGGAATTTTCACAAGTTTGACTTCTGACAACATTGGCTCCTTGGTTGGGCACTCTTCTCTATTTCTGGGTATCAAGAATTTGACCAATGCTTCTTCATTACTATGGATGGGTGAATATCATAAGGATTTGAGTATTGAGACAAAACATCATGTCTCTCTTCAATCTACTAAATTGGATTCTACACAAAGCCGTTATACACAAAATTTAATATAATGGAAACGCCCTTCACTCTCTGGTTGTCGATTCACATTACATAATGAAAATAAAAACCCCCTCTTCTCTAAATCTTTGGAAAAGATTATTGTGGCATTTATCATATGCACAGGAACCATCTAATGAGTTCAGTCTCGTTTCTCGAGGATCAATCACACACCAAAACCTGATCTCGAGTTCTCCATTGGAATTTGATTCCTATCTCTGTCTACAACAGACATCCTCTTTGTCTGTCTCCATACAGATTTCGCATGCATACAGTTCGATTTAGTTGAAAAGAGACATGACTCTGTAGTCATAAATTTTATCCATGGCTTTAGATACCTCGACTCTCCATTTCAGCATTACACATCACTTTGGTATTCACTCAGCATAGGAATCTCGATTCCCCTCATCAAATCCTTGCTTCAATGATGCAACACAATGATTTCTCTCGCCTTTTATGCCACCAACACACTCCTTGACAATTTCCCAAATCGATTTCAAGGTCGACTCTCTCAAAGTGTTTACCCTAATCTGTAGAACTTGTGCCCTGTCCCTTAATCTTCACATTCTCAGAGTTAGTACTCTGTCTACAGAGCAGTTTTACCAGTCGATTTTCACATGGCATCGCACTCAAGTCTGTTTCAAGTTCAATACGAATTTGATATGCTTCCAATGCTTGTATACTTCGAATATACACTGGCACTCTAGTTTCCAGAGTCCTCTTACACTTGAAATAGCTTCTACAGGGTTCACACATGCACAATAGCTACACACATAGCCTCTATTGTCTATTACATTTCTCAAACATACGATATCCAACATATAGAAACAATCACACACAGTAAATAAACTTTCTTTCATTAATACTATGACACTGTACATCAAATTCTCAACTACAGTACCTCCCAAATGCAACAGAGGCAAAAAAACCCAAATATCATGAACTTGCTTTTCTTTCATTGAGGAATAAAACTGTACATGCATTTCTTAAAACTCTAAAATATTGTTTATGGCCTGATACAACATCCCATGGCCATTCTCTTACTATCGAACCCCCTCACTTGAGTTTTTTCGCAGGCTTACAAAGCTCTTGTTTTTCAAAAACCCTAAACTACTCTCCCCCTACAATTCAACAACTAACACTATTTTTAGAAAACCATCATTACTTCCCTTATGACTCATCTAACTACTAACTGAAGACAAGTACTATCTACTCGAGTCATTCCCTTTCTTTAGGGATTCGTTACATGAGTTATTCACTGACTGACACCTAAGTAATTAGAATCTTCTATCCCTACGTCTACTTGCTAGCTAGACACCTTTACAAATGGTTCACAATGTTCTTTTTTTTTTCCTAGGCACATTTGCACTTGATATTGAAAGCCAATTCTCCTAATTCAGACTCCCAAAGTAGGAAGAAAGCATGATCACCTGATCATTTTCCTTTTATCTTCATCCTTCCTAGATCCCAAACTTTGGCTTGCTGCTGTCCATAAGCTGCATTGCTTTTACCATTCTTCAACGGCAATCTTCTTACTTCAATTTATTCTTTTAGTTCTGAGCTTGCTTCAAATGCTGCTCCAAATACTGATGCCACCCATACTTCCTTTATGCTTTTGTAAGCATTTCCCTCTGCAATATCTAATTGTTTCTCACTGCCTGCAAGTTTACTTACAAAAAGTAAATTATCTTTCAATTCTTTGTCTGCATCATTGTACTTGTTCACAGTTCTTTGTATACTAGGAATCATATCATAGATACATATACTAGCATCTGCTTCTGCCTCAACTACAACATGAGACACTCTTCCATTAATGTTTGCAATCCCTTCCTTCTGCTTAAATGGTTCCAACAAACATGTCAGCCATTCATTTACTACCTGATTTCTCTCAAGCACAACATCATTATGTTGCTTATCATTTCCAACATGACTCTCGTCCTTTTTCTTAACAACATTCCATAACTGTCCTTCAGCTTCTTGACTGAATCTAGTAACCAATTCAACCTCTTCTAGTTCTAGGACTGATTCTTCTTTAGCCTGAGACAGAGTTGCCTCACTTTCATCCCTATTGCTACCTTCTTCTTTGTCACAAGTCCAGTCCCTCTGTGCCACTACTTCATCATCTTTTATCAGAGTAAAATTCTGATCTTCCAACTCTGTGACAACTTTAAATGTATGTCCTATAGTCTTCTTTTGGCCACTTAGGAAAGCCAATTCCTTTATGTCTTCACCAATAATGGGTCCCATCATATGAAGCATAACTTCTTCTTCTCCATTGAAGATATTTCATTCATCAAATAAGGAATTTATGAACTCCTCTTGCTGCAATAATTCAACCTTATCTTCTTCAGAAAGACATTCTTCATCATACTTTGCCAGACAACTTTCAGCCTCATACAAGACAGTTCCAAAAGATGGTTTGTCTCCTACAATACCTACTATCACACACAACTTGTTAGTTTCAAAACAATAAGACCTGATGGTCTCATTTGATGATTCAGTCCTCAAATCTTCTTGTTGTTCCAAGTCTTTTACAGGACTCAGAAAGCCTTCGATGCTCTTCTTCTCAGCCTCCTCAGGTATGGCATTTGAATGCTTACTATCTTCCTCTACTCCTTTCTATTCTTGGCCATCATCATAAGCCAAGCTCTATTTTCTTTCAGCTCTTGTTGCATGCTGAAGAGAATCACTTTCCTTTAACTATGCATGTGCACTTGCATGAGATTCTGTTGTCTCATCTTCTTTCAAAACAKAATTTAGATTATTCTTATCTTCTTCCTTCTCCATGACAATATYAGAAAATTGTCTTTCCTCATTATTTTCACCTGTTTCACCTACAAACATACACAAAGCATCAGTTTTAAAACATTTARACCTCTTGGCCTCACTTGAAGCTTCAGTCTTCAAGTCTTCTCCCAAATACTCCTTTGCCTTGAGTATCTCAGTTTCCCCTTGAGCATTCATCAATTGCTCTTTTCTCCTCTTCTATGGCCTATACCACCTCAACTTTCTTCTCACAAGGAAACCACATCTCTGGTCTTCCTTCTCCTTATGTAACAGCTCCATCATTACATCCAGATGGACTTCTATCTCAGCCTTCTCCCTCTCATACTCTTCATCACTCAACTGTCTCCATATGCCATTGGCTTTCGCATTTTTTGTCTTCACTTTGTGGTTGCCTCTTGAACCTCTTCTATGACTCTTAATAGTCATTTTTCTGGAGTTTCTTTCACTCTCTATGAGCTACACTCACAACTCATATACTCTTTGAGAACACACTTGTCCTCTTCTATTTCAACCTCAGTTGAAATAACTAGGTCTTGGCCACACTCTTCCTTCTCTTAGGAATCCTTACTGGCTTCCTTCATCAATGTTGTTAAAGTTGTTATCCTCTTGCTGAGATGCCTCACTAATTACTATTACCTGCATATCAATGATATTAAAAACAAGGACCATTCCCAAGCTTTCAAAAGATTGTTGCTGCCAAATTTCTATGGCCACTCCCACACTTCTATTCAGCTTCAATCTCTTGACTGAACTTTGCCTTCTCCTTCCTTTGCATGCGACTACACCTACCAAAGTAGCTATCTTACACATCAAGAACTCGACTATTCAAGCTTCCTTTCCTGCATGCAAAGCATCTTACCTCATTAATCCTCTTACAGACTCCTGTCTGTCTTCTTGCCTTCTCAAGAACAAACTTGCTCTGATACCAAAATGATAGCACCAACATCCCCTGCCACCAATTCCATTTTTCTTACAACACAAACCACAAATCTTTGTGCATTCACCTTCCAAATTCAGACATTCATACCTCTAAACACTTCGAATATAACCATGCCCTTTTGAGATTCAACTCTAATACAATTTCGTGTTCTATTTTCCAACACAACCAATCAAACCCTACAATCCAGTTGACTGGAATTTTCACAAGTTTGACTTCTAACAGCATTGGCTCCTTGGTTGGGTGCTCTTCTCTATTTCTGGGTATCAAGAATTTGACCAACGCTTATTCATTACTCTGGATGGGCGAATATCATAAGGATTTGAGTATTGAGACAAAACACCATGTCTCTCTTCAATCTACTAAATTGGATTCTACACAAAGCCATTATACACAAAATTTAATATAATGGAAACACCCTTCACTCTCTGGTTGTCGATTCACATTACATAATGAAAATAAAAACCCCCTCTTCTCTAAATCTTTGGCGAAGATTATTGTGGCATTTCTCATATGCACAAGCACCATCTAATGAGTTCAGTCTCGTTTCTTGAGAATCAATCACACACCAAAACCTGATCTCGAGTTCTCCATTGGAATTTGATTCCTATCTCTGTCTACAACAAACATCCTCTTTGTCTATCTCCATATAGATTTCGTATGCATATAGTTCGATTTAGTTGAAAAGAGACATGATTCTGCATTCATAAATTTTATCCATGGCTTTAGATACCTCGACTCTCCATTTCAGCATTGCACATCACTTTGGTATTCACTCAGCATAGGAATCTCGATTCCCCTCATCAAATCCTTGCTTCAATGACGCAACACAATGACTTCTCTCACCTTTTATGCCACCAACACACTCCTTGACGATTTCCCAAATCGATTTCAAGGTCGACTCTCTTAAAGTGTTTACCCTAATCTGTAGAACTTGTGCCCTGTCCCTTAATCTTCACATTCTCAGAGTTAGTACCTTGTCTAAAGAGCAGTTTTACAGTCGATTTGCACATGGCATCGTGTTCAAGTCTGTTTCAGGTTCAATACGAATTTGATATGCTTCCAATGCTTATATACTTCAAATATACACTGGCACTCTAGTTTCCAGAGTCCTCTTACACTTGAAATAACTTATGCATGGTTCACACATACACAGTAGCTACACACAGAGCCTCTATTGTCTATTACATTGCTCAAACATACGATATCCAACATATAGAAACAATCACACACAATAAATAAACTTTCTTTCATTAATACTATGGCACTGTACATCAAATTCTCAACTACAATACCTCCCAAACGTAACAGAGTGAAAAAAACCCAAATATCATGAACTTGCTTTTCTTTCATTGAGGAATAAAACTGTACATGCATTTCTTAAAACTCTAAAATACTGTCTATGGCCTGATACAACATCCCATGGCCATTCTCTTACTATCGAACCCCCTCACTTGAGTTCTGTCGTAGGCTTACAAAGCTCTTGTTTTTCAAAATCCCTAAACTACTCTCCCCCTACAATTCAACAACTAACACTATTTTTAGAAAACCATCATTACTTCCCTTATGACTCATCTAACTACTAATTGAAGACAAGTACTATCTACTTGAGTCATTCCCTTTCTTTAGGGATTCGTTACATGAGTTGTTCACTGACTGACACCTAAGTAATTAGAATCTTCTATCCCTACGTCTACTTGCTAGCTAGACACCTTTACAAATGGTTCACAATGTTTTTTTTTTTCCTAGGCACATTTGCACTTGATATTAAAAGTCAATGCTCCTGCATCAGTAAGTTCAAATGGTGCTAACAAAAACTCATAATGACCATACCTTGTCTTGAAGGTTTTCTTGTGAATATCACCATCCTTGATTTTGACTCGATGATATTTGAATATCAAGTCAATCTTTGAGAACACTTTTCCCCCTCTTACTTGATCAAATATGTCATCAATTCGATGTAATGGGTACTTGTTTTTCACATTAACCGTGTTTAACTTTCTGTACTCTATGCACAATCTAAGGGTCCCATCCTTTTTTTTCACAAATAGAATCGACGCTCCATAAGGAGACACACTTGTTCTAATATATCCTTTCTCTAACAACTCCTGAAAAATTCATTTTCAATTCCATTAGTTCAGGAGTACTCATATTGTAAGGAGCTATGAATACAGGTTCATCTCTTGGCATAAGATCAATTCAAAATTCAATGTCTCTCTTGGGAGGTAGACAAGGTATCTCATCTACAAATATGTCATTGAATTCTTGAAGTATTGGATAACCTTCAATCTTCAGGACTTTATTTTTTGTTAAATCCAACACATGAACTACACACAACTGAAAACCTTTCTAAAACCCATCTTCAATTGTAATAATGAAATCTATCTTATGGAGGTGACTTTTGGAGTACCTTTCACTATTCTTGAACTTCCATCATCATCTATGCAGTGAAAGGTTTTATTGTGGCAATCAAGTTTTACCTTATGTGCTTCTAGCCAATCCATGAAAATCAAAACATAATATGAACCAAGTGACAAGATATTCAAATTTTCCCGTGTGGATAGTCAATGCATTTCCAATGGACATGCATCCACAAACTCACTTTTTCCTTAGTTCAAGTCATGTTCCTGCAGCCAACTACACTAACCATGATTTCTTGTGCGTGCATTTTTTAAGAATACATGAGTCTACAAATTTAAGTACAACATAGTTGTGACTACACCCTAGATCAATCAAAATAGAAACAAAATGCTTAGTAATCTTACCTTCAACATCCACCACTAGTTGTTGGTTGTTTGCTTGTCAATCCTACAAAGTAGCATAGATTCTTGGAATGGTCCTTGCTACATCATTATTGATTGTTGCAGCTTCTTGTTTGTTGTGGATAGTCCTAATATTTTCATGTCTATGGATACAATCTCTTAGTAGATTATCTCCTCCACATTCCCAAAATTTTGAAGGCCCTTTCCAAATATCACTTGGCCTCTTTCCCATTGATCCTATTGTCTTGTTTCCACTCTATTAAGGGTACTTTTGTTGGAAACTACTGAATGTTGGGTAACTTGGCTGAAAATTCTTTGATTGATTTTTTATACTACTAAGGCTTGAATCCTTTCTTTCTTTGTTCATATTTCTCCTTTCTCTTTTCCTTCCATGCCTTGTTGAATTCTAGTTTATGTTTGGTGTACATAACAATATTTAACCTTCCCAATTGTCTCATCAAGATTTGTAGGCTCATCAAATTCAATCTTGTCTTTGTAGGATTGACACAATCCACTAAGAAAGCGTTGAATTTTTACTTTCTCATTCCAGATATATGAGACTTCCAAAATTTTGTTTGCATAATCATCCATAATCAACTATCCCAATTTCATTTCATGAATTTTTTTTATCTTTCCATCATGGTAAATCTTTGAAAGGCATTCCTACTAAAAGTATTTCTTAAATTTCTTTCCGGTGATTTTTCTCCCACTAATTTTCTTCACTTTTTGGAAGTCCTCCCACCAAAAAAATGCTCTACCATTCACATTAAAAATGAATGGTAGGATGTAAGAGTTGCGATACCACGTCGTTTCCGAACCATCATGGGGAAACGTAGGATGTAAGATTTGTGATACCATGTTGTTTCTGGTGGGCGGAACATGGCTCATGATCATTAAGAGTCATTTGTTGTAAGTGGGTAGGTATTTCATTGTGTAACTTTCATGTTTTCCTAGATCAACTTCAATCTTAGCTAAAGCATCTCCAATAGTATTGGATGACCTTTTGATGCAACTATATTGAACAAGTACACATGATAGAGCCCAATTTTTTATGATTTGAAGCGTAGACAATAGGCCTTGATGCCTAGAGAGTATCCAGTCCCCTTTTTAATAATATTTACAAAGTTGCTTTATATTTGCGAAGATCAAATTTACATGTTATGTGACAATTAGAGGTAATAGTGAAAGGTTAAGATTTCGTCATGTTATCTCAAGTAACAATTAGAGGTAATATTGAAAGGTTAAGATTTCAACATGATTATTTTGTATATATTTAAGATAATTTCCTATGTTTATGTATAACTTAGATTCATTTTTATGTATTATCAAAATTAATTTGGTTTTCCTTTTGTTGTCATTATGATGGGATACATGCTTTGATATTTTGGTCCCAATCAAAGGTGATGGTCTCTTAGATATGGGGGTAATAGCAAGAGAGAGAGAGTTTGTTGACCAGTCCACATAACAAGTGAAAAAGGAAAGGGGAAAAGGCACTTTTAGGTACGATCCTTTTAGAGATGCGAGTTAGAAAACAATGTGATCTGCATCATCTTTGTATAATCTTTAATCGATTGATTATCTTCCCAGTGCATGCATTATTTTCGACGGAGACTCGTGTCTCAGATACTTATCAAAACTGAATTTTATAAAGAGAAATCATTTATTAAAATAATTAAAAATTAACTTAAATTTATTATGAGAAAAAAAATTAATCGTGTTGTCTTAAAATTTCAATTTGTGAGATTTGTTTTTTGGTTTGTTTATGTTTTTTGAGGTTTACATTTTTGAAGTCCTGGTTTCAATATTTATTAAACAATTTTCTTCTAAATAAACATAATTATTATTTTTTATTATTAAAATATCGTAATCACAACTCTATGTAAACCCATAATCTTGCTCCAATCCATGAGGAGAAAAAATCCTTATGATACTTTTTAAGAATTTTTCAATATCTTATTATTTTGGGATATTCCCCTCATCCCTATATGAACCTATAAACTCATTGCCAAAGGTATTGAGTAAAGACCAAAAAAAAATTATTTATAGTTTTTGACTTATGCATGCACAATAAACATTGAGATGGACTTTGTAACTTGTGATTGCATATATTCTTTGAAATATTCAATGAAAACAATTGCTTCACATTTTTTTCTAAAATTTGTTTTTGTATTCCTATATTTATATTTGTATAGTAAGCGTGATTTCATAGTCATTGGATACATTGCAGTACCTTGGTCCTTGCTTTACCCATCTAGGAATCTTTGCACTTTTTTTTAATTGGAATTTACCATTTTTGCAATTTTATCTAAATGTTATGATGCATATTAATGACAAGATCTATATGCCAATCAACATAGTGTTTCCATTTTTAAAATCCTTATTTGTTATGTATCAATGCCTTGTTAATGATACAAAAATCAATGAGTAACAGTCCATTTCGAGGGGGAAACCTCCTTTTACAGTATATTTAATGTATAAGATGATCTTAACTTGACTAGATCTCCTTGGTATATATATAGGAGACAAAGGGTACAATTATAATGAAAGGGTACAATGAAAGGTTCTAGCCTACATACAAATATAACACTAGAAATATAATAATTCATTATCTAGGGCTTAATAAGGGTTTGTATACTTAACATGGGGCTTTGTCGAGGGCTTAACATTCCCCTCCCCTTCAAATAAGTGTTGTCCTCAATGCTTGACTAACTACAAGTGTTTCTGCATGAATAACTCATCTTCCCATGTCGTCTCTTCCACTGGTAGGTTCTTCCATTTTAGAAGGTACTCAATAATTGATCGATTTCATAGCCACTTAATCCTTGTTTCAAGGATTGCTTCTAGTTCTAGTATGATTTTCTCTTATTTATTAATCTCCGGTAAAATAGTTTAGACTGGGATCTTGCCACCGATTACCTTCTTTAAACAAGAAACATGGAATATTTGATGTACATATAAAGATGCAGGCAACTTCAATTTGTAAGTCATACTTCCAATCCTTTGTAACACCTTATAGGGGCTATAATATTTGGGTGTTAATTTATTGTCCTTCTTTAGTTTCTTGAGGGACATTTGTTTATATGGTTATAGCCTCAAAGTACCCAATCCCCCACTTCAAATTCCCTTTCACTGCGATGTTGATTTGCTTGTTGTTTCATCCTTTTGTGCCATAACCAAGTTTTCATTCAATAGTTTAAGAACCTCTTGTTGGTGCCCTATGTGGTCGTCCACTCCCTGAACCTTTGTAGTCCCTTTCAAGGGCAATGTGTGTAAGTTCTTAAACCTGTGAAGTAAATCAATGCATACAAATCCTTAAGAAAAACATAAATTAATTAATGGATCATACACACAGTACACAGATATTTACGTTGGAAACCCTTAACCGAGAGAAAACTATCCTTCCTTGGTGCCACACCTTTCAACTCTTCATTGTATTAATTTCACCATTCACAATATAATATATACAATATTTTAGGTATTTCGTAGCTACCAAAACCCTAATCCCTTAATCCAGGATTAATTTAGAAAACCGCTAAAATAGAAAAAACCGCTCAAAAAAATTTTTGGGGCGCTGCCCCAGAGCCGAATGTTGCGCGTAAATAGGGGGGGTCAATATTGGCCCCCCTTGGACCCCCTAGGAAAGCGCCCGAGACACATGACACAAAGGTCGAAGGAAGTTGTCAACTCTGACGCACCCACACACACACATGCAAAGAATATAACACATACCCAACAATGTGATGGATGGAGGACGATATTCATAACAAAAAATGGGGACATTTTTATGAAGTATGGAAGGATGTGTTGTACCACCATTATTCCAAGGGAAAACCACTTGACCCCTTATGTATGTTTATCAGTTGTAGAGCAATGAAGATATCCTTCTAGACATTTATTCACAATCTCAGTTTGTCCATCGGATTGAGGATGGTAAGATGAGTTGTGAGCCAATTGAGTACCCAAACAAGAAAATGATTCAGTCCAAAAATTTCTAGTGAAAATTGGATCTTTGTCACTTACAATAATCTTGGGGACTCCATGTAGCTTTTGAATTGTTTCCGTGAATGTTGCAGCTATTGTACTTACTTTAAAAGGATGAGAAAGAGAGAGAAAATGGGCATACTTTGTCAATTGATCCACTACTACCATGATGATAGTCCTTCCTTTAGATTTGGGTAAACCTGTCATAAAATCCATTGAAACGTATTCCCAACATTGACTTGGTACAACTAATGGTTGAGGAAACCTGGCATCTTGATTATATCTCCTTTATTCTGTTGGTAGACCACACATTCAGACACAAACTTTTGAACATCAGTTTAAGACCTACAGAAAAAATCCTTCTTGATTTTGTGGTAAGTTTTCCAAAACCATGAATGTCTTCCTATAGGAGAAGTGTGCGATTCCAGGACCTTCTGTTTGAGTTGGGAATTCTTACATAAATATAAGAAATCATGAAACCATAGCAAATCATTCTTCTATACAAATTTATCGAATGTATTGGGGTCCTCTTGTTGTTATTGAATGATCTTGCATACCTCTTGATCTTTCTTCCATTATTTCCTTGCTTCTTCCACCCAATCAGATTTTGGAATAGAAATAGCACATAGTGAACCCTCTATTTCTTCTTCTTTCCTTGAAAGTGCATCTGCCATAATATTGTATTTTCCTTTCTTGCAGATAATTTCAAAGTCATAACCTAGCATCTTTGTAACCCATTTTTGTTTCTCTTTTGAAGATAATCATTGCTCCAAGAAGTACTTCAAACTATCATGATCTATTTTTACTCTGAAGTGTCTTCCTACTAGGTAAGGGCCCCATTTCTTAATTGCATGTAGCATGGACAACATTTATTTTTCATAAATGGGTTTGAGTAAGTTTTTTTCCCTTTAAGTTGGATACTTTCAAAGCCAAGGGGCCTTCCTTCTTGCATTAAAACTACACCAATGCCATGGCCTGAGGCATCGCACCCCACAATAAATGTTTTTGTGAAGTCAGGTGTGGCTAGGACAAGAGTTGTACACAGAGCCTCCTTAAGTTTTTCAAAAGCTTCGGTTTCTTCTTGAGTATGAGAAAATGCTTCCTTCTTTAATAATGTTGTTAGAGGTGCCACTATTTGACCAAATTTCTTGACAAAATTGTGGTAATATCCTGTCAATCCTAGAATCCTCTAAGTTTCTTCAAGGTTAGGGGAATTGGCCATTCCCTCATAGCATTAATTTTGTTAGGGTTCGCTTTTACACCTTCATGAGATGCAATATGACCCAAATATTCCACTTCTTGAACCCTAAAGGAACACTTGGAAGGCTTTGCATAAAGTTGTTTCTCTTCCAAAAGTTTTAGTACTCTATCAACATGTTGTATCATGATCTTCCCAAGATTTGTTGTAGATTAGTACGTCATCAAAAAAATACTAAAACAAATTTTCTAAGGAAGGGTTTGAAAATAGAATTCATCAAGATTTGAAATGTTGAAGGTACATTAGTAAGTCCAAAGGGCATAACCAAAAACTAATAATGACCTTCATGTGTTCTAAAGGTTTTTTTGGGAATGTTTTCCTACCTCATTCTAATTTAATGATATTTTGAATGAAGATCCAACTTAGTAAAGAAAATTTCTCCATGAAATTAATCTAATAATTCATCAATGACAGGAATATGAAACTTATCTTTGATGGTCATTTTGTTGAGCTGTGTATAATTTGGACACATATGCCATGAACCATTCTTATTTGTAACCATCACTATTGGTGAAGAGAAAGAACTTTGGCTAGGTTGAATGATGCCCGCCTCTAACATTTATTGGATCATAAACTCAATCTCACTCTTTTGTGCATATGGATACATGTAAGACCTAATGTTAGGTGGTAGAATTCCCGGTTGCAAATGAATACCATGGTCGGGATCTCGATCAGGTGGTTCAAGACCCTTAGGCATCTCTCCAAGTACATTGGAATGGTTGTTGATAACTATTTGGAGAATGGTTGTTGATAACTATTTGGAGATCCAGTGGAGCAGAGAATATAGATGTTTGAACATATAGTGAGCACAATTGTGAAATTACACCATGGTGTCCCTTTTTGAGTAATTTTGTCATGCTATTAGAACTTATCACCTTAGAGGGTTTCCCTTGGATACCTCTAAGCTCAATTTCCTTGCCTTCTAAGGAAAATATCATGAAAAGCTCTTGAAAATTAAGGGCCATTGTTCCCAATGATTGTAACCATTGGATCCCTAATACAACATCAACACCACCCATTTTGATGGAAATCATGGTACTATCTATTAAATATTCCCCCATATTGAGCTTAATACTATGGCACTTCCTAGAACAATTTGTGGTACCTCCATTTTCAATCATTACTTGAAACTATGGTGCTAGAAATACAAAGCAATTGAAATATTTTGCTAATTTGTAATTGATGAAGTTATGGGGACTACCTGAATCAATCAACACTGCTAATTTTTTTCTTTTTGATGTATCCTTGTATCTTGAGGGTTTGTGGAGTACTAATGTCGACCAATTCATGACAAGATATAGTTGGAGTAGTCTCTTCTAGATCTATATCTTGTGATGGTTCCAATTATTGATCTTCTTCCTCTTCTGAATCTATGTAGAATAATTTTTTCTTGCCGCATTTATGTCCCATACTACACTTGTTGTCACACTTGAAACATAGTCCCTTTTCTCTTCTTTCATTCATTTTTTGAGGTGTCAACCTTGTCGACTAAGTGAAGTTAGGAGAGGCAACATGGTGCTCTCTATAATTGTTAGTGGCCACCCTTCTAGTAGCCATATCTTTGTTTTCCACTTTCCTTTCCATATTGAAAGCTTTCTCTAGGGATTTAGGTTAGAAGAAATGCACCTCATGTTGAATGTTTTCCTTTAAAGTGCCCATAAAGAGATCTAAAAAATTATCCTCATGAATGTTCTTTACCCTAAGACTGAGCTTTTGAAATTGTTGAATGTGCTCTATAATTTGACATTTTTGTCAAATATTTATCAATTGAATAAAGAATGTATTGCTCTCAATATCCCCATAATGTGATATCAATTCATTTGTAAAAATAGACCAAGAGATAATAGAATTGTTTTTCCTTTCACAAAGCCATTGATACCAAACAAATTGATCATTTTCTAAATACAAGGATGCAATAGGTACCTTTTGTAAACTTGGCACTTGGTGTAGATCGAAGTGTTTTTCCATATGGAATATCCATGTTATAGGGTATTTACCATCAAAATTCCTCATATCGATCTTTGGAGTGAAGTAGTTCCTTTGTGCCTCATTGCAACCTCGATGATGAGGATCACGAAGTCATGAATAATCATGATTTTGGGGATCAATCTTTATTTCCTCCACATTTACATGATGATTTCCTTCTGTCCTGATATCTCCTTGAGAAAATCTCTCATCTAGGGTAGGTAACATGATGGTTGACATGGAATTTTGTAATTCTTCCATCTTCTTATCCATCAAGATTTCCATTTTATCTTCCATTTCCTTTCTAGGTTTTTCTTGGGAATGTGAGAAATCCACATGTTTTAACACACTACCACTCATTTCATCAACTTGGTTCTTCAATTGGGATAACATGTTTTCAAAGTCTTCATTTTCTTCAAATGTCAAGTGTGAACTCTCCATGTTATTCCTGCTTAATGGAAGATTTGTTTTTGGTGATCCATAATTTGTGATAAAGAGGAAAAAGAAGAAAATAATTATGTGACTCTTCCAAAAAGAAACTCATTGATCCATCTCCAATTTATAAAATAAAATAAAAGAATATTCCATAATCCACAAGAAGTTTCCCTTTACCTTGTTTCACAAATGATATCTAAGAGGATAACTCATAGTTTGGGGGATGTTTTCCCAGCTGATATTCCTTGGATAATTTTCTATCCATGTTTGGGCTCACATTGTTGATTTGTCATGAATCAACAGCATAAGAGTTTCATGGGTTTGGCTTCATTAGAAAAATTCATTCTCCTTAGGTCAAGACCCCTAAGAGATTTAGGGATGGTAGGAGTGAGCTAGAGCATTCTTTATAATCTCGAAGGAACAACAACATCATCATATGCATGGGGCCTTGGGACAACACTTAATAATCTTGCAGAAGCATATGTTCTTCTAAGAGGTCTCCAAATAGCCAAGGAATCAAAGGCCAAATCATTGAAAAACTTACGAGACTCCATGGTAATTATCAAAGCCATGTTTGGGAGATCTACTATGGTGAAAAGAGATCTTGCTAAGGTTATAGCTCGAGCCAAAAAAATGCAATCTCATTAGATAAGGTCTCATTCTTCCATGTGAGGTGTGAGCTCAACTTTGAAGTAGATACATGGGCCAAAATGGCCACCACTTTAGTCTTAGGTGAACATGTCCAAAATGGGGTACACACCACATGCAACATGCCCCAAGGCTAGTTTAATTATCAGTCAATCATCAATTAATATCCACATGGCTCAATTTCCACACATATTATACAATGAAATTTGTAAGGTTCTTTTGGTTAAGGTTCTCAACTTTATTAGTCTTCTATGCAGAGTACTTGTAGCCTAATCCTCTGTTTTCAAGGGTCAAATTTCATGTGCAGGTCTAGTCTTTTGCTTGGTTTGGATTGCAGGTGTGCACATTGTGGCTATGGAGAATAGGGATGTCATTGAATTCATAATGATATTAAAGAGACATGCAGAGTATATTCAATCCAATAGGACATCATTGTTCTCATTAACAACTAAGGTGCACGAGAATGAGCACCATTGTGTTTCACAACATGCAACAATTATGAACATGTTGGTACACCAAAATACAGGCTTGATATATTGGAGGCTAAATGTATCATGCTACAGAATTTGGACCTTAATATTTGTAAGGATTCTCTATCATATGCATCAAACAACAAAGACCCAACTAACTTTGTTCAAGTGGAATTGAAGGAAGAAGAGACAATTCATCAGCTCAAAGAACCAATGGACATTAATCAACAACACTCTCCTCTCTTAGATGTTGGTTAGGAAGAAGCCAACAACTTCCATGTTTTTCATTAGTTGTAATCTCTTTTAGTCATAATATTATTAGGTGTTTTTGTCAAGGTGGCTACATGCACAAAAATATGGAATATTTTTTTTTGTCATAGTAGTAAATTGTGTTATGTAGTATGAAAGAGTTGTTTGACTCTGGGATCCATAAATATGAAGAAAACCTATAAGTAGATGAAGAAAGGCATTAATTTTCAATATCTTTTGATCTTTTTAAGAATATAGTATATGGTTGTTAGCATTAGCTATAACATTTTAAAGAATATAATATTTTCATGTTCTGGTTATTAAAAAAAACCTAAGAGATTTAGGTGTACATATTGTTTTCTAGACCACCAAAGGGCACTTAGACTCAAATTATGTTCTACCACAAGAAAATATTTGTGTACCTTCTCGATATGCATTATTGTATATTGGAGAGATGAAAGCACTAAGAAAATAAAATCGAAAAGGGCTCATAAGATTGAGCTAAGGAGAGTTAGCCTCGCCGCAAAAAATAAGATATAGAAGGTCCATCCTTATATATCCTTTCTCATTTTAGTATAGATTCTTCCTATTGTAATTCTTTGAGTTCTCCCTCAGTCAAGGTAACCACAAGTATTTATAATGGAAGGAGGCTCACTAGAAAGTTAGTAGTATGTTAATATTAACTTGAATAGCTAATGGGGTGTTAACAAAAAAAATATTTGATTTATAATCATTAATCTCACAAGTTGGGAGGCTTGAAGGTATAAATATAACCCTTCTTTAAAGTTCATAGCTTATGAAACTATTGTTTCCCAATAAACATCATGCTATTGATAAATTGTAAGTGGGAAAGAGGCTCAAGTGTTGGGACAATTATAATACCTAAGATCTCCTTATTCATTTTTAGAGTTAAGATGAGCCTCCCTAAACCTTATAACATTATTATGTAGTGATTGGGAGAGATCATGCGCACTTATTGAATTCCTCAAATGGGTTGGAAAGGTTTGAATCTTAAAACTTGAACAAATGTATAATCACTTATGCTACAATCATCCCATCCAACTTAGAAATTAATAAATTGGAGGGGGTTGTTTAAGGTAGTTTTCCATAACTTTGGAGATAATTTTATAAACAATATTACATAAGGAAAAGGTCAAAATTTATCAACTAATAATGCTTCTTGTTCCTTGGTATTCATGTAATAAAGGTAAAATTGAATGCCTTCAACAAGCTCTAGGTTTTCCTTGATTCTTTATCTATTTGACAACTATCATGTCCACAACATCCCAATACATATGGAAGAAATATACTATGAATCCATTCATATCGATGGCTTTACCCTTTACTAAAGAATAAAATACTTCCCATGCCTCCTCTTTTGAAATAAGTTGATAATTATTGGTGTTATAATTTATTGTAACAAATATAGGTATATGAGATACAATCTAATAGATTACAGTTGATTTACTCACCTAGGTTTCAAACAAACAAAGGTATAGAGAAAACATCGAGAAGTAGTTAACTAGTTCTTGTGATATCTTTTATTTGGAGTATAAAGTCTCACCTAATTGAGAATGTAGTATGCCAATTTGCTAGAGTTTGATTTTGCATTGTAGTTTGTTGAAGAATTTTGGCATTCCATCTCCCTCTTTCATCCATTTAACTCGTGTTTTTTGTCGTTGGAATAATTCTAGTTCTTGTGTGTCTTGTTGATCTATCTATTGAGTTAAGTGTTGTCTTTCCATCTTTAAAGTATAAATCAGGGCATGTTAGAGGATAACTTCCTAGATTGTTTCCATTTCATTATATAGATCTTAACGTTTGATAAAGATATTCCCAAAAACTTGATAGTTCCACTTTTTCATATATTGTTTGAGGAGCTTACCGTTTTGTTGTAATGTGAACATTCTTAATCCTTGTACCCAATAGCATGAATCCACTAGGTTGTAATATTTATCTTGAAATTAAGAGATGTAAAGCACAAAAATTTGAACCTGAAATGAATGTTCTAAGGATAGTAATTATTTTGAATGAGTAGCAAGATAGGCCATTACTTATATCTTGCGCCTATTAAAGTGAAAGATTCCACTGTAAATGTTTGGATATATAAAAAAATGGTCTACAATTAGCAATCGATTCAATCTTTTTAGGATAATATGGATACAAGCATCTTTGTGACTATTCCAAAAACAACCATTGTGGGGAACAATGTAAACAAAATTGAGATGAAATATTAGATCTTGAAGTCTGTTTCATGAAACATTGAAACCTTCAAGAGCCCATAGGGTTTTCATCATCGTGTTGGATGATTGTATTGAAGTCAATGGAAATAAATGAATTCCCTAAGCTATATTATTGAGAGTATACACATAATCATGTCCAACAATCCATATCACATTAAAGAGTGGTAGGAATACAACTATTCGTTATGAAACATGTAATTTCATGAGTATAGATCTATAAACCCTTGCTATGAGCAGGTACTTACTACTATTTGAGTGATCCAATTTGATAATTTGTTTATTCCATGGTATTTCCATTATGCCTTAGTAACCAAATAAATTATTAGCTATGCAACCACAACCTAACCATATTGATTGGGAAAAATCAACCATCTTTTCTAATGCACATTTTCTACCTTATATGACCATGCCCAATTTATCCATAGAATTATTTTTTTTCAATAAGCATCCTTTACTTTGGGCATTTAGCCCTCAACACTTTCATGATACATGAACTTAATTGGGAAGGGGACTAAAATATCCCTTAATGCTTTTATTTTTCCATGCACCAACTAGATCATGACCATCATGCTAATCTTTAGTGAAGACTTTTGTTCCATTTTTTCACTATGGAAGCCCCTAAATCTAGGGAAGGAGGGAAGATGATTATTTGTGGAATCACATGTTTTTGGTTAATATCAAATTTCATTTTATGTTGCATAAAAAAGCTTCATATTTGACATATTTTCTTAAATAAATTAGTCATACTTCAAAGAGAGAGGTTCTTGATTATTTTGATCATTTGGAATTTCTTCTTCAAGGATATCTAGCATTTCATTTTCTTATTCTAAATATATTAGTTGTATTTCTAGGTGAAAATATCAAACATCTTGCATAGGGTATGGTTCTTTGAAAGTAGTTATGGTTCCATCCATCTCCCTAACTTTCAACTTCTTAGATTCTTGGTCTGGGTGTTTGCAAATAATCATAAAATCAAGTTGGGTGTCTTTCCTCAATTTATAGCCCATTCAAAAGGGTACAATTATATGAGATGAGAATCTGAAGGTTAATCCTACATAGACTTATCTACATGAGTATTTAATGTAGAACATCTACTAGGCATGGTGGGAAGTTTTATGTCATCCATTTGTTTATCCACTTATGTTAGTTGGATCTAGATTTCTAGTTAACTATTATGAAATTTTTTGAATCCATAGATGAGACTCCATCTGATACTAATGGTTTTGTATGAGGATTAAGGGGGAAATCTGTGATAAGAGGGTGATGGACATGTCATTTCCTACACTAGCAGGGAATCTATTCATAGTAGAACATTTGAACCATTTTTGTTGTTGGTATCTTAGAGTAATTGATTTTGGTAGTAGAAATGATATATTCATGTTGTCGCAAATGTGAGCATGTGTAGTGTATCAATAACTTGATATAATTTTCATATATATGAAACTTTGATATGCCAATAAGTTGGTATCATTTTCCACAAAAATTATTCTATAAAGCATACACCAATAATGCATCAAAAAAGTGCCCTACTTTTCAAGTGATCAATACCTAATGCTAAAAGTTCAATGGGAATGATAATTTTAGGACAAGCTCCTACCATTGATAAACATCCATTTATTCAAAGATGATTAACGAAAGGATTTGCCCTTTGACAAAGATCCTTTCGAATAAGATATTGTTTTTTATCAGATTTCTAGGAGAAGAGTCAAGACAAAAACAATGCACAAATAAATAGAATTAACCCTTCAACAAAACCTCACCTCAAATATCCGGGTAACAAATTGTTATACACATTTGTATTCTGAAATGGAGAATGAGCAAAGTCACAATCCTAATCACTGCCCCTTACTAATGCCTCACTATTTTTCCAAGCTTAATTCACCTAGCTCATTGTATATTTACTTATTTTACTAATAATTTGACTTATCGTTATAAAAAATGATATTTCTATAAATTTCTTTCAATTAAACCATAACTTATTTATGTGTCTATCAATTTCTTTCAATTAATTCATTCATAACCATAAAAAAAAACTAATTTATAATTAAACTCTTATACTTATATACTTGTTAAGCCCAACCCATTAAAAACCTTTGACAATTAAAAACTTAATAGATTTTAAACTTAACGTTGCTTCTCTTAACCTTATACACAAATGAAACACAGTTATATTAAAACAAGAATCCATTCAAAACCTTAAATTAGTTGGAGTAACTATAAAAACATTTGTTAGATTTTTTTAATTTTAAACATCGATGATTTCATAGTTGTGAAAATTGTAATTCCTTAATCTCACTAATACAACTTTTATGGGGATATTGATATGTGTTGTCCAAGAAGAATTTGTTTTTGGAAAAGTTTCACTTTTTGGCAAACGATTTGTGATCGATTTAGTGTATTTTTAAATTTTTGAGGATACATTTAATGATTCCCAAAACTTTCCAAGCGTTATTAAACTTTAAAATAATCATAGTTTTTATGGGGATATTGATATGTGTTGTCCAAGAAGAATTTGTTTTTGGAAAAGTTTCACTTTTTGGCAAACAATTTGTAATCGATTTAGTGTATTTTTAAAATTTTTTAGGACACGGATACATTTAATGATCCCCAAAACTTTCCAAGCGTTATTAAACTTTAAAATAATCATTGTTTTGGTTTTAACTATAATCCCTTATCGAATTTAATCACAATTCTAACAAAAATCTGTTCATAAAAAGTGCATTTTGGATTATTTTTGTCTTGTACATTTTTGTAGGAAAGGAGGAGTGTTTTTTTTTTTTTTTTTTTTTAATCTAGGGAAATCGTTAATTAGTCGAGATTACTTGGGCGATGTCTAGGTTCAAATTCGTTTGGTTACCACTATAAACCCTAGGCTAGTGTCAACAGCTCGCAAGCCAACGCCTAGCAGGAAAATTATGACTTAGCAAGGATCGAGACGTCCAAAGACACACCCACGAGAGGGGTCCCACTCAAGGGGGGCGTGTGTTTTACCCAATGGTAATGTTGTTTCACAAAGTCAAGTATAACAATTTTAAAATTAAATTAAAATATGAATATCAATGTTGTACTTTTTAGTGGCTAGGGTTTCGGTTGTCACAATATTATTGTAAGATTGTTTCAAGGAAAACCTACAACCATCAAGATCACACCATGGGTATACTTGAAATATCCAAAAATATATTTAGAGTCTCACAAGCTACAACTAAGAACATAATTTGAATATCCTGGTCACTCTGTAAGTTCTCTCTAAATCCTCACCCTCCTCACCATGTTAATAATATAATGTAGATATGTGTTGTCTACAAATTACATATAATCTTTTAATTTGAATGCACATCAAAGACCAAACACAAGGCAATGGAAATGCACGTTAAAGACCAAACAAAAGGCAAGGGAAATGCTCAGAGTGCACAACATGACAATGCACCACAATTTGATTGTTGGGAATGTTTGGTATCAAAGTCCAGATGATGGTCATCAATTGTTTGACAAATTTGAAAGAATTCCTATGACTTAGAATATGCTAGTTGCAGGATATGCTTGCCAAGGGCATGGCATAAAAGAAATAAAACTCGAATTGACCCTACAGATTGGTCTTCTCCTCAGAGGTGGCATGCATATCTTTGTGACAACCCTTTCTAGGAAAACTATTACTTTGGAGATGGAGAGCTCATACTCCATTGACATTGTGAAGGCTAAGATCCAAGTGATGTAGGGGATCCCTCATAATCAATAAAGGCTAATCTTTACTAGAAAGAAACTAGACGATGGTCCATCATTGAATTCATAAGGAATCTGCCCTGCTTTGGGTGTTTCATCTCCATGGAAGCTCTCAAAACAATATGGTATCTTCCTCCTCTATGGTTCTAAAATTTTCTCCCTATGGAGGGGATGCTAAAGGTAATTCAACCTCTTTTAAAGATACCCATATTATGTAAAAAAATATCCTTCAGTAGCATTAATTCTCTTCTGCTTTCTAAGAAGGCCCCTATCCCATCCTTTTGCATGGAGAAGGTAGCCTCGGTTATGACTTTGAAGCGTGATCTTGTATGGATCAAGAAGGAAGAAGGTGATTATCTACAACATGTGTTGATTTACAAGTTCAAAGGCTTATAGGCATTGTTGAACAATCTCTATAAGTGCCTATCTAACTATTGGGGTACAGGACCAATCATGATCCATTAGTTTGTTGAAGGATTCTTCATTTTCGACTCTATATATGATAAGGATTATGCAAAGAGTATTAGTAAGGGCCATTGGTTCATTGATAAACTAATTCTTGTTGTTGTGTTGTGGTTTCTTGGATTCAACCCAATTTAAATACATTATCAAAGGTTTTGAGTTGGTTGAGATTGCCTAGTATCCTTCTTGAATATAGAGACAAAAAAAACTTTGGTTGTTAAATTATCAACATTTTAGATAAGTTTATTGCCATAGGCCTAGATGATGGGAAGGTCATATCCTCAACTCGTGGACTAATATTCATTAATATAGATTTAAGCTAATCAAATTATACCAAAATGCAAGAATAATAGCTAAATATTGTTGATGATCGTGAACACTTGTCTATTATTATTGTAGTCTCTCTTTTAAGCATGGGTATGTAGTAGTTTCCTATATAAAGGAAAACGATTATCACACTAATATGTAAAGGAATAATAAACAAATTTTTAGTGGAAGGACCTAGAAAAAGAAAACCTAAAGAATCTCTTTTGGATGGCCCTTCATAAAAAGGTAAGTCTTGAAGATTCTCAATCCTTTAGTTTTTACACGGGATTTCACCCCAAAAAATGGCAAGACTCAAACATAATTATAAACTAGCACAGCCACATAATTGTGGCTGATCAACTTCGAAAGGTTGATAAGATGAAAAGAATCCTTAAAAAAATATATTAAATTTTATTATTGATTAACAAATAAACGGTTGAGCTTCATTTATCTGGTGTTAATATTTTAATTTTTGTTAATCATTTAGGTGACAATCAGTTAGCTATCAAAGTAATTTTTAAATATGATTAGGTAAATGTAAAAAAGTAAACACATAAACGGATGTCTTTATAATAGCTAGGAAGTTAATGATTGAAATCACAGCCATTTATTTTGTGTGAGTACTAAGAATATTCCAGCCATATTTAATCATGTCTATAGAAAACTTATTAAGCACTAAACCCCTATTAAATCTGCCCATTGTCAATAGGTATACGCATGCGTAATTAGAAGTAATCCAACCCTTCACCTCTAGTCTATGTGTCATAGATTCCTTAGAAAATGTTTCCAAACATTTTATTAGATGGATAAAAATTCAAAAAAAAAAACACAAAAATGGAGAAAAAAAAATTTTTTTTATCAATATCCACAATCCCTTAACCTTAAAAATTAAAAATAAATTATTCACTAAAAATGGTAAAGCATATATAACCCCTAAGAGTTTTTTTAAATAAAAAATAACCAATAAACATTTAATATCATAAAATGATTTTTATAATGGAAAAATTTATGCTTATAAAAAATAACACCTTCCACCATTAAATAAGTTAGATAACAACCTTAACATTACATTAAAAAAAAATCAAAGTTAGTTAAAACAAATCAACCTATGTGATTCAAAATCAAAATCCAAAAAAATCAACCTATGTAATTCAAAATAAAATTAAAATTAAAAAAACACACAATTTAATACGGAATGCAAAATCAAATTTGACCCAAAAAAAAATATATATATAATATAATATGTGATGCAACAAATGATGATCAACATTATCAAATAAATTTTAATAATAAAAAAATGAATTGGCTCTATGACTATTGTAGAGTACAATTACAATTGTGCTTTGTATAAGACATGTTAATAAAATAAGTTTAAATATAATATAATATGTGATGCAACAAATGATCATCAGCATTATCAAACTAGCATACTCTCTAAACGAGAGAATAAGAATATATAAGTAATAAAAGTAAAATAAATAAAACTTATAAATAAAACTTATAAATAAAATTTACAAATTTTTAAAAAGTATAATACATGAAACCTGAACTATCTCTAAACCATAATCTAACTAATGTAAAATATTATTATTCCAAGTTATGATACATAATATTATTTTAATTTTATGAATTTAGTTTCATTTTTTTCAAAACCTTTAAAAGGTAATAAAAAATCCTTTTTTTATATAAATCTTAATCTTATTAATTATGAATTCATAATTTAAATGATTATATGTTCATTTTCAATATATTTAAATTTATTGTCTATAAATTTAAATATTTTAATGTAATCATGAATAATTCTGATTTATTCTTGATAAGGATTGAATATCTAATCTTAATACAAGTTTGTAATTTATATAGACTCAAAAGTATTATTGTATGACTTAAAGTGAGTACGCTTTATTCTTCTTTATAAATCTAAATATATGTTTTGATTTATTATTGATAAGGATTGAATATGTAATCTTAATTCAAGTTTGTAATGTATATAGACTCAAAAATATTCTTGTATGACTTAAAGTGATTAAATTCTAGTTTATGATGCACACTTATATTGTTTATACATCTAAATATTATTTTCTCTGCCTTTTTCTTTTTCGATGCATGTTGTACACTCAATATACACATAAATATCATTTTGTCTCAATCAAAATTGTTTGTTTGTGATGCATGTTTTTCATTGTTTATAAATTCAAACTATGTAATTTGATTAGTTTATGTTCATTTTATTTGGCTACAAATCAACATTATTTTAGCGTAATGGATAGAGCATCTTAGATTGGATTCACTTAGTTTAATGTAAAATATTATTATCACAACTTATGATGTAAATGATGATAAAGTTAGCAATAATATCATAATATCATTGGTAGGCATTACTTATTTTTGTATACCTTCTACACAACTTACAAATTCTTTTAATCTTCAAAAGGACTGACTAAATTAATAAGTTTCCTATCTAAATCCCATCAAATATGAAAATTTAATCTTTTAATAAAAAATTATTAATAATCTCTATCTATATTATATGATATAAGTAACTAAAATTATGGAAATATCACGTTCTTTTATCTTTAAGTACATATAGTATAAGAAACTATGTTTGGTCATATAAAGTATTTGGTGGAAGAACTTCTTTAAGTATGCATAGTATAAGAAACCATGTTTGGTCATAAAAAGTATTTGGTGAAAAAACTGCAAAATCTTTGTCAACCTCTTCTCATACACCTTATCCACCTATAAACATATATTAGAGGGTATAAGTGTAATGTATCAACATGTCTTTAACATATATTGGAGGGTATAAGTGTAGTGTATCAACATGTCTTTTAAACTCTAGGAATCGTGAAGTTACATGATATTGATCTAATAAATATTCATTCTTTTAATTCATGTTAGTATAATATTTTTTAGGGGAAATCTAGAAAATAATGTTTTTCCTCAAATATTTTTTTAAAAATATCTTAATTTCTTCATGTCCTTTTTTCTTTTTCATATAAGTTCACATAATATTTTGTTGCATCAAAATTATAAAACAATGATTTATTTTCTCTCTCTCATTAGTATTTGTCTATCAATAATTTTCCTATCAACAAAATATTATCAAATCATGTAAAGCATGAAAAAAATCTACTATAAAATATTTAAATATTTTGGTCATGTATAATCTATTTATTGGAAAATAATGATTATTTTTTTACTTAAAGTAAGATGATAAAACATTTTGGTCATATATAATGTATGTATTTATTGGGAAATTAATCATTTTATGATTATTCTTTGTCTTGTGATAAGTTTCCATTTGTCTTTAAAAAATAATTCTATTATATTTTCTACCATGTTTTTGGTTTTTATATAAGTAGTGCATTAAAATTAAACATGTTGTGAATTTATGTACTAATTTGCAAATTAGAATGATTTTATAAAAA
>ML820465.1:36140-46698 GCA_009831015.1 Picea engelmannii | reverse complement strand
CCCCTGTGCCAACAACAAGTTTACTGAAAGATGGAGAGAAATAAGAGAAAGGAATTCTTTTGAGGTTGTATTCTGGCTATTTCAATGATGATAGGGTGCATTGGGACTTGAATACCCCTATGTAATTTGGGAGAAGTAACTATAGATTGTAAGTATAGATCCTAAACCTTATTTTTTACCCCTAGACACTCCAAACAATAAGAACTTGGAAATTTTGGATGGGATTTAGGTACACATATTTTAGGCCCAGTGATCAGTGATATCAAAAGTTCATTTAGGTGTAGCACTTCAAGATCAAAGGACCATTACAATTTTTTATGGAAACAAAAATCAAAATGTGCTCATAAAAGGAACCTTCCATGGTAAGCAAGGTTGGAAGCGGATGACACATAAACTAGTTAATTGAAAGGGCTCCTTTGTTTTCCAAAGGAAATGGAAAGCATGGAAAAGATGAAAAACACATTTAAGAGGGAGCATGGGTGAATTTATATCTATTCAATCCTTTATAATCTCTCCATTTGGTGAACACCAACTTTAACCCATGATGGGTATCCTAGTGGGAGACATCCCTTGGTACAATGCATAGAGATAAGCTTAGAAAGGGGATAAATAGAATAAAATACCTATAAATTCCCCAAGGGAAATTGGATGGACTCACAAGAGCTCCATACAAGTTTTGGATGACTGATCCAAATGGAGTTGTTATAGATAAAGTCAAACAGCTAATCCCATACAATTTGATATTCAAGCTCAGAATATTTTCAAATATAAAAATTATTGTTAAAGTTGCATTCTATCAAGACCCAAAATTCAAATACTTCTTGATAAGTTAATTGGACCTTAGTATAAATAAGTTCCATTGCATGCATCATAGAAATAGATGACTGTGATAAACGATGTGGTGCAAGGTATAACAAAAAGAGAAATAAATCCATGCAGACTAGTTGGTTGGACTGTTATAGTCTTACAAGGACACAGTTTTATGGTAGAGGTAAGTTTATAAGATTTTCCTTCTTTAAAGAGTTTATGAATGTTGTGGTTGACATCATATAATTTATTAGGGTGTTGTTGATAGGGGATACTCATAAGTAAGTCAACACAATTGAGGGGGGAGACATTGCATTTGACGACATATTGGGAAGGGTTGATGGAAAAGGTTATGATGCAACATTTATTAACTAGAAGGTGAGGACTATTGTACCTAGCCTAGATGATAAGGACAAGGGTGAGTTATGGTAGGTAGACGA
Organism: Picea engelmannii; assembly: GCA_009831015.1. NCBI lineage: Eukaryota > Viridiplantae > Streptophyta > Pinopsida > Pinales > Pinaceae > Picea > Picea engelmannii. The sequence continues at coordinate 45,451 of ML820465.1, read as the reverse complement.
AGACATGTTACAAAGTCTTAGGATATGAGGGTATTTTTGCTACCATAGTTGAGGATGATTATGGATAGTTGATATTTTACTTGACAATTTTGAGTGCAAATGAGATTGGAACAAGTACCTTTGGTCATGAGAAGTGAGGAAGAGTTTGTTATAGTAGGTTTTGTAAGACCGACTATTTCTAGTGAAGAAGAGGGATTAGGTGATGTAATGTGGCTTGTAAAAAACTGCTCATTTTTGGAGCATTCTAGCAATTGGTCATTAGTATATAGAGTTTTGGGGATATATTGGTGTTCACATGCATAACAAGTGGAAGCATTATGAAAATAGATTTGTGGAAATGACAATAGCAAGGGGGTCATGAAGGTGTACCAAGATTAGGGTTAGGGTTATATTTAGGGTTAGGGATAGTAAAATATGGTGACAACATACCATTGAAAGGAGGATGTGAAGGTGGAGGGTGAGAAAAAAGAGGACGATGGTATATATTAATTTTTCTTTCTATGGAAAGATAATAGAGGAAGGCTTGATCTAAAGTGTTTTTCTCAAACAAAGATACTTCATGTTGAAAAATTACTAGCAAACCATAAGTAATTTAAAAATTGGTACCTCTTCAAAATATGTGATTTGGAGTTGGCTCCAGAACTTTGTACCATGATTTCACCAAAAGTTATTGCATGATTTCACTACCTCCACACCTCCAAACGGTCATATGTCCATTTCATTGAATCCATCATTGTCTTGTGACTATTTCTATGTCTCCCATTCACTCTCTCCATCATTGAAAGTGAATGTGTGACAAAGAAATGGTGATAAGACAATGATGGATTGAATGAAAGGGACATATGACCTTTTGGAGGTGTGGATGTAGTGAAATCATGGTACAATGTTTGGGAAGGTAGGAATTAATTGGAGACACAAAGGAAAAGGGTTATGCTTATTTTTCATGGAATGGATTATGACCCCATAGTCAAACTATCCTACCACCCCCTCCTCCCTTAGCAAGTATATCCAGTAATTAACTCTATCATGTAGCCTTTCAGTGTCCCCATATACGAGGGGTAGATAAATTTCTATCGAGGTGTATAAAACACACCTATGGCAAGTGAAAATATGAAGTTCTCAATGTTGTAGTTGCACTAAGTGCTCCAACACCATATAGTTGAAAATGGTACACTCTCATCACGATGTAGCTTGACATCCCTTAGCCACCCTTGCAACTAGTGATGTCAATCACACTTCCTAGACCTATATTGGGTACAACAAAACTAATGCCCCCTACTGACACCCATGGAGGAGTTATATTTAGAAGGTTTTGGTAGAGGCTCACTAGAAAATGGGGAGGGAAGGTCACTCCCATGTGACATGTGATTCATTAGCTTGTTACCAAAGAAACTTCAACTAGACACGAGCTATGGAGGGTTGAGAATTGAGAACATTCAAGATAAGATGTCACCACCATTATGGATAAAAATAAAATCTAGGACTTCATACTCAATATGATAGATAAACATCCACAAGGAATTGATGTTAGTGGAAAGGGAAAAGGAAATGGTGGCATCTATGGGATATCAATTTGTATGGGTAACCATGTTAGGCAAGAAGGAGGAAGAGGATATAATCAAAAAAAAAATCACCCTCATATGGAACTTATATTAGTAGAGCATTTCTTACCACTCCATTTGGAATTCATAAGAAAGGAAGTCCCTCTATCAATTTCCATTACTACCCCTCCTATGATGACTATTGGTTCATTGTTACAACCCATGTCAAGTGTAGTGTATAGCCAAATAGTCACAATGCATACAACTAGTTCTAGATTTTAGTTTGGTGTTTAGATCAAACAAAAAGATTCTATGGTGGAGTATTCAAGATAAAGGAGTGGAAGAGTGGACTCATTCAGTATACCAAAATTAATTCTTATGGTGGAAGAAGTTGAAGAGGGATATGAGCTCCGAATGCAAATTGTCATTGAATTGTGGAAGATAGCTCTACCCTCACTTTCCAAGATCATTATAGAATCAGAAAAAAAAAAAATATGAAAGTAAGAGATAAGGAGAAGTATGATTGCATGGGAAAACTATGGATTCATAATCTCTATCTCAAGGAACAAACAAGACAATGGGAAAAATAAAGAGAAATGTTGAAAATACATTTCATATAGGCTACAACAAATTAGAGTCAATTAAGAAAAGAAGGAACGGAAACCACCACATTTTTATCTAACCAAATGGAGTAGAGAACTATTACACTAGTTATGTTAAAGAAACAAGATTGAATACATGAAATCTTTAAGAAAAAGTGCATGAAGTTGCAATTAGAAATCACATAGAAAGAAACCACTATCAAAATCAAGGTAACAACAACACTACAACATATTGTAAAGGAAGGGAAATGGTTGGTAGAGTCCATCACAAACTCAAAGGCAATATGTAAATAGGAGAAGAAGAAATAACTTGCAAGATTGAAAGCCACTAAGGAAGAAGATCTAAAGAAAAGAAAAGGTTCGATCATTAAGCATGTGATTACTAAATCCTAAGTGTAGAGAATTTATAGTAGGTATGACTAAATTTTCATAGCTCATGGATGAAATTCTAGAAGCACAGATATATCCCTACAGCACCTAAGCATAAAATCTAGTAGAAAATAAAGATAATACAAGAACAATATGAGAAGGTTTACATTGAGGCCATCATGTCAAACACTCCAAATGAAAATATGAAAAAAACTCAATGCGTAATTTCCAAAACTTTGAAGTATATAATTTCCACATCTATAGTTAGCATGATTACCATTTTGTTCTAGTTTGAGTTGAGGCTCGGACTCAAGGTCATATGTTTTATCCTCCATTAAGTGTAAGTGTTGAAATATATTATACCTTGAATACTTTAAGCATTGCAATGTAACTTTAAAATAGGAATTGGTGCATTTGCTTGCACACTAACATTATCATTTGTTTTTGCAAGGTATCCACTGCAACCTTAATTAATAATCACATTCATGAGTAATCATAAATGAAGCATGTCATAAAATTATCAACATTAAAACATCTTAGCATAATCACTATATAATACATAGAAAAACTGAAGCATGAGCATTACACCTAAATAGATATAATTCAATGACCTTATCATCCCATCACTTAAGTGCACATTAGGAGGTGTACCCTACAGTATACAAAGGGAATGGGAATTCTACCTCTTTGGAGGAGCAAGAGCTTGAGGATAAGACATCACTTTTATGTCTACGTGAGTGGGAAGAACCAAAATCACAATATAAATCATCATGTCAATCGTACAAATAAATTGAAATTAGAAATGAAATAATAGCTCAAATACCTAGATATTTGATGGTTTTCAATGTGTGATCTTCGTTTAACACTGCTCCAATAGATCTCCTCTGGTGGTTGTTCTAATAATTTAACCAACACTTAAAAAATCAGCAAAATAATAAAATAAACTAACAAACATTTTTATGACTAAATAATAATTAAAAATACTTGAGTGCATGAATACATGAATGAGCTCCTCTTGGTTTCGAGAATAATTTATTGGAGTAGTCTAATCTTGGAGCAAACCTCCCTCGATTTGATGGAGCAACAGTGAAGTCAACATTGACTTTGTCGTTGCTTTATTGGATCGAGGGAGGTTTTCTCCAAGATTATCCAAATCCTAATTTATTCTCTATTGAACATGGCCAACCACGTGAAAGTGGAATCTCTTATGGCCACACCCCCCCCCCCCCCCCCCCCTCCACATCACTCTCAATTCCCCAGTACCCAATCTATCTACTAGAAAATAGTTGAAAGCAACACATCAAGATTCATGCATATACACAAGCAAAACAACAAATTCATAAAGAAACATATGTGGTTTTGTGCATAAAGAAACATATAGCAATCATCCATTAACATATAACATTCATTCATTCATTCATCCATTCATTTAGAAACAAAATACTTCATCTCAATAAATTTTATCATCAAAAATATGTTTTCACAATATGGTACATGATGTTTCTAAGTACAATCATTTCTTTTTTGGTTTCTTTCTGTTTGAAATGAATTCAGAAAGTAGGTCGTTAGTTCCTTCTTCCCCTTTAGTTGTTATGGCATCTGCGTGTCTTATTGACAACCTGATCATGTACTCATGACGTCGAGGTTGTTGCAAAGGGGGGGGGATCATCATTTGCAATAAGAAATAAATGTTAAATTGATATTTTTTGTTATTATTATTACAAGTATTTCATTAATAAAAAAAACATTAGAGTGTTCTTTACCTGCTTGAGTAGCGGAGGCAAGCGGAGCAATTTCATATGCGTCCATATGTTCTTGTTCTTGTCTAACCTCATCCTCTAGATGCTCTCGAGTTGAAACATGAAAGGTTATAATTAATACACCATTTGCAATTAAATATTTTTAATTGTAATCCATACTACATTTTTTTATAACACATGAAATACATCTAGTACCGAGTTGCACACCACGTTCATTGGGTGGCACTCTATCGTCACTAGGATATGTTCCGCTAGTGGGGACACTTGTTTCTTCGTTGGTTTCCTACTTAAAACAAACAAACACATTACTTTATGGCCGAAAGAAGATTTTACAAGTAATTAATTATAAATAATGTTCATTAATTTTATTTACTTGTGTCAGTTTGAGTGTCGGAAGGTTGTGTTTCACTCAAGATTTTTCAGCATTCAACCATGACTTGAAAGTTGTGCTTGAAATCAATATTGAAGTCATCCTATGTTGGAGCTTCTTTGAACTCAAATCCTTACATATTTGCATAAGAACATGAATTTTTCTTCTTATGTGCAATTAAATTAAAATTGTTAACAATATATTATTTGGATGCAATTGATTTTTTTTATACTTACAATTCGTACGCCCAGTTGCGAGTAACCACCCGAGCCAAGTTTGTGTTGCCCATGTTTTTCTATTTTGGCCTTGGTAGCTTTGGATGTGTCTAGGATCCTGTATTGAAAAGTTTCAAATATGTAATTAGATATCACATTGATGATAAAGCATCATAATTACATTATTAGAAGTGTCTCATACCTTCCTAAGTCGGGTGGTGTCTTTCCTTCTTTTCGAAGCATCTTCTCCTTTGCATCTTCTTGTAGGGACTTCCACTCCCTCTCAGGAATAATTAGAAGATGCTCATACTTAGGGTTCTTTTGCATATGAACCCTATATTGATCCCGCAGATATTTTAAATATGCATCTACTTATGAGGAGACTCGAGATTTGTTGAAGGATACCTCACCAAACAGGCCAACCAACTTGTTAATGAGTTCATATTTTAACTTGGAACTTTGGTAATTCCACCTTGTGCATATGGTGGGCCCAAATATATCCAAGGTCATGTCATTCATGCATTTATAAAATGTGTTGTTTCCTGCAAAAAGATATTACCATTAGTTTAACATAATCGCACATTATACACAAATTTCAATTAGATTGTACATTATAATTAAAGCACATCTTAAATACCTGGAAGATTTATATTTTAATAGGGATGAGCTCATTGTTTACCCAAAAATTTAATCGGTAGTGTTCATGTTCTAGTGACACAGGAAGATCTAGGAAATCATGCTTCAAATTGTGCTAAGCCATGCTCTGCATCCACACCATCCTGTGCACATTCTAGCATGTGCTCGTCAGGGTCGAGTGTAGTACCAACATAGAACCTGAAGGGTGTACCTATTTGAGTGACTGGTGTGCCAGTATGAGTTTGTGTCAATGTAGCAACGACATTGATACCAACACCGGTCTCCATAGGCACATCCTGGGGATCAAAATCCTACAAAAACTCCTATAAAAATAGAGAGTTTTTTATAAAGGACTTGTAAGAGTATAAAAATTAAAATCCAAAATAAATAAATGGGATAAATAAAGATCTTGCTTACCCCATAGCGTTGAATTTTTTCCTTCAAGGCTTTAATTCTTTCCTTTATCTCATGTGTCCACGACTGAATCTTAATCAAAGAAGCAAGTTCGATGTTTTATTTTCTCACAAGCTTCCTTATTGTTTGGATTGGGTTGGTGGAGGAATAAATCTGCTCGTCATTAATATCTTCCTCTGTATAATCTATGGATTTCTCTAAGGTTGTTTCCTTCCCCCTGTCACCCTGGGACAATGGTGTTGCCAACAAAGCAATGTCAATATAAGAATTAGAAGAAATTGAACAAAATCAAATGTATGCAAAATAAAGTTATCTTGTGAATAGGCATGGGACAAAAATATAAAAAATGGTTTTGTTGGCCAATAAAAAATGGTTTTGTTGGACAATAATAACATGGTGCCTAGAAAGATTGGCGTAATTCTGAAGGGTGATTGGTATTTCTTTAATTGTCTATATGTATCTATCTTATTTTAGTGGATGATTTACTTGTAAAAAACATAACATCAAAATATTTACAACTTTGAGGAGTGATCCTAAAGTGGTAGCAAAGAAAGGATCGGTATTATCATTAAATGTCTTGCCATATGAGTTTTTAGTTCTATTTTATAGGATCATATTGAAGACAATGTATGTTTCTTGTCTTGTCTTGGAAAATCTTGATGAAACACGTGTTAGTGTTGTTCATGGAACAGCAATAGTTTATGAAACATTGACTGGTGTATCTATAGACTCCACTATGATTCTTCCAACTAGTGAGGAGTCTCTAGTAGATGTCATAAAAAATGTTGTTGTGGATTGTTTATTTAAAACTTCTAAAGACTATCAGTTCAAAATAGAGGTGATGCAGGTTCTTAGGTATGGAAAGATACCATGGAAACTCTTGAAAAAAATACACTTACAATATTTGTGAAAGTCTGACCATATTTTTTGGCCATGGAATAAATATGACACAACAATATACTTTAAATGAGGGTTTTATAAGTAGTATGCAATGACCTCATGGGTTGTAGTTTATGATGTATGGTACTTGGAACCATAAATTGTACAACCCAGTGAGACAAAACCTTATGATGTATTGTTAAATATGGCCAACAAAACCATTTTTATATGAAAGTTATTGAACATTTTTTTGTTAATTCTAATTGAGACACAAGAAAGGGTCGATGCCCTTCGACCCTGATCACCCTACCACAATATAAAAACATTGACGTATTAAAATGTTTCCTTAACTTACAAGATGTGTGACACTATATTACAGTAAATGATAATCATGAAATATAAGAGTCATTGCTTACAGGTTGGGTAAAATAGTATATGTACCTCTCTCATAATAGCAACGTATGTATCTACTCGATTTAAATTGTAATCAATCAACAACTCTTCCCTTGCAGATATTGATTTTATTGCACATATGAATACATGATTTCCTTCATGTCCCTCAAATATGCAATTGGGTTGCTTATTTGTGATTGTTGGTCATGTATTGTTTATAAACCATGCAATATTCCCTGCTCCTTTTGTCCTTCCTTCAATATAAATAGATGCTCCTTTATTTTGATCATTATCTGTTAGTTGTATATAATTTGCAGCCATGCCATATCTTCGCATACTTTTTGTATATTGGACTAGTTGTATCCAATATTTGTAGATGTAACAGGGTCCCACATACTCCATCAATTCAGTTATTCTGTTGTGACAGACCTTTATGCCATACATGGAAAATATGTTAGAAAAACAGGACCATGGAGCAATAAAATAAAACAAATACAGAAATAAAACACAGAAGATACACAATACAATAGAGACACAGATTTACGTGGTTCACCCAATGTGGGCTATGTCCACCAAAGAAATTGTCAGGTCTTTCCTTTATTATTATCCAGCAAATGAAGGGATACAACCTACAGCAAACCCGATGTAACTTCCTCTTATTTCTCTCACAGTCTCCTATCTCGGAATACAATATTCGCCATAATGCATAACCACAATACATTTCCCTCATAATAGAGGGTTTCCTTCTAGAGAAAAAAACCCTAACATAATTTATACCATTAGATCTGTGACCTTATAATGAACGGTCCAGATTTACAATGAAATTATAATATTCTTTTACAAGGCAATTTTTCCTTTAGGGGCGTCACCCCCGAACCCCCGCGTGGAAGAGTATACATTCTTCTGGGGTGTAAAGTCTTCATGGGGTGTAAACACGGCTGAAAACAAAGACCTATGAATATGGAAGATAATTAGGCTCCACAACCAACAATCTCCCACTTGGAGACTGATCTCAACAACTCCACCAATGTTGTATATGTTGGACTATGAACCTTCTTGGACCTGGAAAATTTCTCATCTTCATCTTCATTCTTGAAGACCAACTGAAACTAAGAAGAAACTTTGTTTCTCCCTGGTTACTCCCTTTGTTAACATATCTATAGGATTCTGGCTAGTGTGTATCTTTTCCAACTTCAAATGTCCATCTTCCAAGGTGGATCGTATGAAGTGGTACCTCAATTGTATATGCTTAGTCTTCGAATGGAAGGTTGAGATCTTTGCAAGATGAATGGCACTCTCATTGTCACAGTACAACCTGTTATTCTTCTACTTCTTTCCCAATTCTTCCATAAACCTTTGTAACCAAATCATCTCTTTACTAGCCTCTATAGTAGCAACCTACTATGCCTCTGTTGTTGAAAGTGCAACAACCTTTTGTAGTTTCGAAATCCAACTTATTGGTGTTCCACCTATAGTAAAAACATACCATGTGGTGCTCCTCCTGCTGTCTTTATCACCTGCCATATCTTAATTAACATATCCATGTAGAAAAGTGTCTGAACCTCCAAAACATAATGCATGAGTAGCATTACCTCTCAAATACCTGAGAATCCACTTTACTGCCTCCCATTGTTATTTACCTAGATTTTTCATATACCTTCTCACAACTCCCACTGCATGTGCAATATCTGGTCTTGTGCAAACCATTGCATACATCAAGCTGCCAATTGTTGATGAATAAGGGACCTTGGACATGTATTCTATCTCCTCATGTGTCTTGGGACACATTTCCTTAGTTAATTTGAAATGGTTCACTAAAGGTGTACTAACTGGTTTTGCATTCTGCATTCTAAACCTCTCCAACACCTTCTCTATGTACTCACCTTGAGACAATGTCAATTTGCGATTTTTCCTATCTCTTGTTATTCTCATACCAAGGATTTTCTTTGCAGCACCCAAATCCTTCATCACAAATGAATTAGCTAAATTGTTCTTGAGCACATTTATATCCTGCATATTAGACCCTGCAACAAGCATATCATCTACATACAATAGCAAGATAATATAGCTTCCATTTTCTAGCTTTTTGAAATAAACACAGTGATCAGAATGACATCTATTATAACCTTATT
>ML820465.1:16506-33369 GCA_009831015.1 Picea engelmannii | reverse complement strand
ATTTATGTGGTTCACCCAGTGTGGGCTACGTCCACCAGAGAAATTGCCAGGTCCTTCCTTTATTATTATCCAGCAAATGAAGGGATACAACCTACAACAAACCCGTCGTAACTTCCTCTTCTTTCTCTCACAGTATCCTATCTCGGAACACAATATTCGCCATAATGCATAGCCGCAATACATTTCCCTCATAACAAAGGGTTTCCTTCTAGAGAAAAAAAACCTAACATAATTTCTACCATTAGATCTGTGACCTTATAATGAACGGTCCAGATTTACAATGAAATTACAATATACTTTTACAAGGCAATTTTTCCTTCGGGGGCTTCGCCCCTGAACCCCTGCGTGGAAGAGTATACATTCTTCTAGGGTGTAAAGTCTTCATGGGGTATAAACACGGCTGAAAACAAAACCTCTGAATCTAGAAGATAATCAGGCTCCACAACCAACAAAATAGCCCCAAACCATGTAATGACGATGGAGCAATGTGATATATCCTTTAGTTGACACAAAAATCAGTGTTTATTTTAGGAATATCCTTGGGTACCCATCGTTTCACTATATGGTTGTACCTCAAGGGAACCTTGATGTCATCTATGTTCTCATCATCATAAGAACATGACCCCCCTTTAACAAGAAAAAATTCCATGCATTTATGGAATTTTCTTCTGATCTTCTCACCTCTAGTTGATCTTGTAGAAATTTCAATACAAATTAAGTATTTCTTGTGATTCTCCTGATCTAACAATTACGCCACTGTTAAATACAGAATCGCTTCTACTATTATTCTTGCGGAAAATTAAACCACAATCACAAAGTGAAATATCTAGAACACATAACACAAAAGTTTAACCGGGAAAGCGTAAAGCTAAAATCCCCACGATCATATATTATGTATATCATGAATCATGAAACAATCTCATACAAAACTCTAATCCAAGAGCTCTCAGTACAATACAATTGTCTCACACTGTCATACATAAATCAGCAAATACATGTGCTAATTCTTGTGTCCAGACAGCTTGCCTCCTCTACACAATCTCTACAATTCGAATTCTCACAATCGAATCATTCACAAATTGCCTAGTTTGCACATGCTCATAAGCATATTCAATGCATGTGTGATCAAATCACAACTGATAGCCAAACTGTCCCTTTCACCTGTTATCTCAACTGGGTCTCCACTGGATCTTACATGCATGTAGTTAACCGTGGTGAATCTTCAGTTGCATGTGAGTTCACTAATTAACTGAACTCTCACTAGTGCATGTTTAGTTACAACTAGTACAACTGGTCTTAACTCACTTAACTACACTTATAATTCTATTACAAATCCAACTCACTCAGTTATGAATGAAATAATAGATTTATATTTATTGTCTAATTTAATTAAAGGAAAAGTAAATTAGACACATGTTTCTTGTTGACGTTTCAACATATCTTCGCCTATTAGACCTACTAGATGTCTCACTTTCCTCTATTATACTTGAACTTCCCTCACTCAACGAAGATAGATCTGACAAATACATGTTTGGTTGTACATCCTATAACACTCTGTCAAATGAGAGAAATAGTTAGTGAGTCTTAGAAGGGTTGTGATGAAACATATTGAGGAAACCAAGTATGGCACATTTGCTAGATTGTGAAAATTCCACTAGATATAGCACACATCAACCTGTTTGAACTTCGGGAGAGCCCATCCAACAAAGTTACAAGTTTTTTCAATATCTTGTAAAGTCCTCCATAAATATTTAATAGGATTTTATCTTTCAAGCCTATAAAACCACACATTTGGAGTCTTCCCATAATCAATGTGTCGTACTAGATAAGATAAGAACAAGAAAAAGATAATAAGTCACATTGTTTGATAAGTAAAGAACAAGAAAGAGGTAACGACGAAGACAATGTGAAAACTTGGATGGGAGGGTGAAGGGGAATCAAAGGATAAGAATCAATTGAAATGTGTGAAATGTAATATGCCACATCAATATTTTATTAATATAAACATTCTTCAAAGCACAAAGGAAATTATTACATCACTTTCAAAATATCACAAGAAAACCTTAATATAAAATTTTGTATATACTCAAAGATGTGAAAATCACATATTCCATCTCCCAATTACAACCCCTTGCTTTTGGTATAAGCAACCTCAAAACTAAAACCATCCATTTCTTCATGGAGGTTGTTATGATAGACTTAAACACACATCGTGGCATACTTTCCAATAGTTTGCAACTAATAGTTTCCAATACTCTACAATGATTGATAGGCTTTATGCCACCTAGAAAGCTCCATATTATCACAACTAATTGAGCGGTGAGCTCACCCATGACACGTCCATGATAGTGAGGCTTGTTTTTTTTCCACTTTCTATGGAAAAGGAAAAGGCGATTGAATAGAAATTTATTGTATTTTTTCTTAAATAAGAAAAAAAATTATAATATTAAGACATGTTGTGTAGTTTTTGTTCATATTGTTTTGAGATATTGATGTACAATTATATCATTATATGTAGACAAAATTTGATCAATTAATATAATTTGTTAGTGGTATATAAAGGGGTAGACTCCTGCTCTTATTGAATACTTTTGGATCTTGAGTTATAACTTGTTCCATTACATCCAAGGAAGAATTGGGAAATGTCCCAAACATTTAATCAGATGTGTGGTGAGTAGTAACACCCACAACCAATGACCTCTTATTATATGCACTCTGAATCACTATTATGTTGTCATTTGCAACTATCCTCTTTTTGTTGGTTCAATGTGTTTACAACCAACTACATAATAAAATATTTATGCACATCACTCTATCATCAGTGAGAAATGTTAATATTCATGCCAATTGTTTGAACACGTGCCAATATCAATTCATGGACAAAGGAGATGTTGCTTGGAGTGTATGTATGCAATTGAGTTTGTCTTTGCTATTGGTCATGATGGATAGTGGATATTACAGTGCCCATTGTCTTCAGCAAAATCAACCCTTTACTTAATGCATTGTAATGTGGATGCATTGGAGTTTTAATACAGAGATTATCTCCTTTTGTTTTTCTCTATTATAGCCTATATTTAATTTGTGTTAACCCATCTAGACATGTAGAACTATAATAAGAAGATTATTGGCTTCATTGTTGGCAATTAAAAACATATCCATTCTATTCTCTTGGATTGTTGAGCATTGACATTATCTCTTAGAAATCCAACATAGAAACACCAAGACCAATTTGAAAATAGAGTATTCATTATGGTCAAAGAACGACAATTGAAGAAGCATTGACAAAGAACAAAATTTTAATTTCACATAAGGTTTGTGTTGGTGAAGTGGACAGGCCATATCCCTACCATATACATATCAAGAGGCTATAGTCATGGTAATTGTCCCACCTACCTAATGATCCTTTGCTTGAAGGAAGGGTATTGTTTTCTTTCTATTAATTATTATGTGGAACAAATCTCCACCTATGCACATCTCTATTACTAGATGGACATAATCTTCATCCTCATAAGCCTCGTGAAGGGAAACCAATGAATTTCTTATTTCCATTAAATGCATGTTATAGGTAGAGTTATTTTCTCCCTTTGTTTCACTAAATTGTTATCATACACAAGCAATGCATATATATTGATTTCTTAGTAGGTCTAAAAGTCTCTCCTCCCCAGTCTCAAAGTTGTAGATCCTACTCATATTTTAGCTAGGTCACCTCATTGTAGAGGTTTTCATGGGTTTTCTTGAGCATAGAGATGCACTATAGAATTGGAATAGCTAGAGCATGCTTAGTATATTCTTTTTACAAGTGTAGGAGGTTGCATGGAAACTACTTGCTTTACCAGTCAATATCATTTCCTCTTGAGTAATGCTTGGAACAAGAAGTTGCAGGGATGCTTGCAAATAAGACTTTGGAAATATTAGAAGTTGTCTTTCCAAATGGTGTTTAGAAACAAATGATTGCATGCTTGCTTACCATATGGCATGAGCATGATGACAGCTCTCTCAACAAACTTTGATGTTTTTTGTTTTTTTTTTCTTGACTGACTTTAGTGTATTTATGTTTGTTACCTCATGATTTTTCATTTCTTTATATTCAAAAATATTGCTAAAATGTTTCGTTTCTTTCTATGTATCAAATTCTCATATAGTGCAAGTGGGAACTATCATGACAACAATTAACAAAGCACGAGCTAAAACAACCCATATACCCAATAATCTATTGTCAATGTATGATGTTAATGAACCTAAGGCATAAATACAGTGGCTCTTCCATCATTCTTGGCATAATTACCTTCTACAATAAAGAAGGATCAAATGTTTTCAAGAAGGCAATCCTAAACCTGTCATAGCTAGCACTTCAAACCCCCAAAGAGGCAAAGTTTTACATGATATCCTACATCCATTCATGCAATATTAATAACAATTGATTGAAGTCTTGTTTTTAGTGACAATTCGTGCTAAATCACCATCACACTATAGATATAAAATACCTTAACAAGGAGGGTTTTAATTCCAAGACACACTTATCAAAGGGGTTTTAATGCCAAGACCACAACGAATGCACATTCAAACAAAATGTTGAAGCTTCGCTTTATCTCAACCACAAAGCCAAGCTTAAACATATAATTAAAAAATTGTGGTTATCCTCACCAAAACTTTCCTATAATTGGGCTTTGAAATTGGGTATCACTATAGGCAAGGGAATTCAAGCATTACAATCTCAAGAACGAATGAATCATCCTGTTATAGAATTTAGATCATCGTGGTGAACTAGGTCATGAAATGAAATGAAGGCAACGAGATTCAAGGTTTTTTCCTTTATGTCATTTTGGACCTTCCTCGATCACAAGTTAAAACAAAAAAAAATCATGGAAAGAGAGCAAGAAGGAACTACTAATAAAAGAGAGCAAGAAAACGAAACATTTAGCTATTTGGATGTCATTTTTTGTCTAGGTGGGATCCTGATTTGTCGTTGTCGACGCTCTTAATATGTCTTTGTGGCTCTTGTCGGTCTGTCTCTATGGCTCCTTGGTGGGGCCACTCTGTCTCTTGTCCGCGCAGGTTTTTTGTTGAGGGTTTGACAGGGTGATCGTTAGTTGTCACGGGGTTTCTCTGTCGCGGGTACGTTGGAATGGGATTGTTATAACATATGTGTTATACACATATAATTTATATATGTGTATAACATATATGTTATATATGTTATATGTTATGATATATGTGATATGTTATAACATATAACATTTGTTATGACATATATAACATATATTTTATACACATATAATTTATATATGTTATAACATATATGTAACATTAATATGTACAACTCATTCTTCAAAAATGTTCATAACCTATGATGAAATGGTCATAATACCAGTTCTCCCAAGTGTCGATCATAAGATATGAACAGTATTCGGTGACTCTAAGTTAGCCATGACAATGATCTTAGAGGGATCAACTCGTATATTGTAATGAAAAAACGCATGTATTAGTAGAATTCTGGAAGGGGGGGATATGCACTTCTTAAAATCTAGAGAAATTTATGGTTTCCAACACATTTCAAACATCAGAGGAATCATTGCAACAAGATATTTTAATAGGTTGTACATTTTCCATTCATCTAAGTATAGCTCCAAAAATTAATGTAAGTATTTCCAAAATGTTGCAAGGACAATATGAGAGAACACAATGGGGGCATTCTTCATCTTATTTTTGTATTCATTGGAAAAGTGTGCCTAGAGATACCTTGAGAATCCACCTATAAAGCACTATGCCTCATTTCCCACAACATGATCTAGTACCTCACAACTAAAGGGTGTTATGAGTACATCATGATGCAAGTGGCTTTGAGTCCTCCAAAGTTGCCACATACTTGAATTTCTCATTCTCGTATCTTCTTTTACTAAATCACAACTAGCCTAATCTAATCCAATTCCTCTTATAGGAATATGAGCTTAGTTGCCAACATATGACCTATTTCTTCTTTTATCTTCAGTTTGATTCTACAATTAAATATGTAAGTTCTTGTCCTAATAGTCTTGGTGTTCAACTTTAGTTCTATTTTCATTTGTCTTAACTCTCCTTTCATTCATTTCATCTCAATGAAATTCATAGGGAATATGTAAACATTCTCCCTAAATAATGCTACAATCTCTTCTATTGTATCTTCCTAGTACTTAGATTATAGTTTTGGTTTATCACAAACTTACTCATATTATCTTCAGTTGACTCGTTATATATTGGGCCTCGGAAGGGTTTAATGGGCTACATGACCCACATGCCCTCTACTTTGAATGACATATTTCATTTATTCATATTGTTAATACCATTGTTGTTGAATGCCCATTCAATTCCAAATAGTGTCGAATAGGTATATTTTATCATCTAGGATTTAATTTACTTCAAAATATACCATTATTTTGACTCCTACAAAGTTAAATTCAACATCCTCTAGCTTACCCTCGGTCATCTCATGCCTTCTTCTTCTCCCTCACCTTGTCTGTATGTATTTCAAGAAGATGGGTGTTGATTTTTTCTTTGCCTCCTTCAAGCAGCTTCTTAATGAAAATTCACAACCTTCAAGACAAAATTTCATTATCAAATAGTTGGAAAAAATACCTAAGAAAATCATGGTGGATTCCAATGACCCTTCTTCATTGGCATCCTTCCCTTTCTCAGAAGAGGCAAGTGGCAACTTCCCAAATCATGGGCTTAATGTATTCATAGGGGAAACCAAAGTATCATTTTATTTGGTGGCAATAAATTCCTCCTACAAGGTTGAGAGCCTCCTTGAAATATAACTTATGCTAAGCAACACCAAAGTCAAGTACAATAGGGGTGTCTTTTATAATTTTCCCTATCATACTAGGTCTTTGATCATCACCTATCATGATCCACCTCTTCTTACCATGTTCAAGTTGGTAACCCCATCATCCCCCATGGGTTAGGGCTCAAAAATAACCAATTTGGAATTCCTTTGGCAGAGTCAATCTTCCCATTTCTCTAGAAGTTATAGACAATATTTAGTAGTGTGAGTGGTGGCTTGGTAGTGGCCACACCTAAGCCTTTTCGGGTGGAGAACATTCTTGGAATATAACCTATCTCATCAAAATTGTAACATTTAACAGGTCTTACTCATCCTACCCCTCAAACACATGTATAACCTCCTCCATTGCAGATATCAACACTAGTATTATCATTACCACTTTCCTCCACTTTGAAAGAAGACATGGAAGGCATGAAAAGATTTGTAGTTCAGAATAGCATGATTTTTGGACCAACATAAGTGACAAAATAATGTTATCAATAATGATTAATATTTCTATAGTATGGGGCACACCTTAGGTAAGTGTGCGTAAGTTTTATAAATTTCACATGAATCACTTGAAGATCTCCTAGGGAATGAACTCGGTGTAGGGTTAGGTGTAACCCCTTTCCCTATTAGAGGAATCATTAGATAAATGGCCTTTTGTCTTACACATGGTGCACCACAATTTTTATTGACTTGATTAAGGTATATAGTTGGTTCTAAAGTTGTTTTATCCATAGAGTTGCATTAAAAGTAGCATTAGGTACCTAGCCATTGACTTGATTATGATGGCTTGCACCAAAACATTCCTTTGAAAGTATTATATTTTTTGCAAGAGGAGGATCTTTTTCAGGGGTAGGGGTGCACTAATAATCCTTTAATTATGCTAGGTGTCATATGTTTTGTACCTTGATATGTGAAATAGATATCGGAATCTCTAGTCGTACTCTTCAATAGTTTCTTCCATAATTTACTTCATTTCCTTTAGCTCAATGCAAATTTGTTGTTCTATCTTTGATTTTTGGAATTCAACTATGCAAGCAAATTATTCACAATACCATAAGTGTTGGACCAACATAAATGAAAAAAGAATGTTATGAATATTTATGAAAATTTCTAGAGGATGGGACACACCTTGGGTAGGTGTGCATAAGTTTTATAATTTTCACATGAATAACTTGAAGATCTCCTAGAGAAGGAACTCAGTGTAGGGTTAGGTGTAACCCCTTGCCCTATGGGAGGACTCATTATACAAATGGCCTTTTGTCTTACACATGGTGCACCACAATTTTTCTTGACTTGATTAAGGTAGATAGTTGCTTATAAAGTTGTGTTATCGCTAGAGTTTCATTGAAAGTAGCATTAGGTGTGACCTAGCTGCACCTATGTTACCAAGGTACCTAGTCATTGACTTTATTATGATGGCTTGCACCAAAATATTCCTTTTAAAGTATTATATTTCCTACAAGAGGAGGATATTAGTCAGGGTAGGGGTCCACCGATAAACCTTTGATTATGCTAGGTGTCATATATTTTGTATGTTGATCTGTGAAATAGATATTGGAATCTCTAGTCATACTCTTAAACAGTTTCTCCCATAATTTACTTCATTTCCTTTAGCTCAATGCAACTTTGTTGTTCTATCTTTGGTTTTTCGAATTCAACTAGAAAGTAAATTATTTACAATTCCATAAGTGTTGGACTAACATAAGTGACAAAACAATGTTATCAATAATGTTGAATATTTCTAGAGGATGGGGCACACCTGGGGTAGGTGTGCGTAAGTTTTATAAATTTCACATGAATCACTTTAAGATATCCTAGGAAAGGAACTTACTATAGGGTTAGGTGTAACCCCTTTCCCGAAGGTAGGACTCATTATCAGAATGGATTTTTGTGTTACACATGTTGCACCATAATTTTTCTTGACTTGATTAAGGTAGATAGTTGGTTCTAAAGTTGTGTTATCCCTAGAGTTGCATTGAAAGTAGCACTAGGTGTGACATAAGAACCTATGTTTCCAATATGCCTAGTCATTGACTGGATTATGATGGCTTGCACCAAAACATTCCTTTGAAAGTATTGTCTTTTCTGCAAGAGGAGGATCTTTGTCAAGGGTAGGGGTGCATTAATAAACCTTTCATTATGTTAGGTGTCATGTATTTTGTACCTTGTTATGTGAAATAGATATTGGAATCTCTAGTCGTACTCTTCAATTGTTTCTCCCATAATTTACTTCATTTACTTTAGCTCAATGCAACTTTGTTGTTATATCTTTAGATTTTGGAATTCAACTATGAAAGTAAATTATTCACAGTATCATAAGTGTTGGACCAACATAAGTGACAAAATAATGTTATCAATAATGATGAATATTTCTAGAGGATGGGACACACCTTGTGTAGGTGTGCATAAGTTTTATAAATTTCACATGAATAACTTGAAGATATCCTAGGGAAGGAACTCAGTGTAGGGTTAGGTGTAACTCTTTGCACTGTGGTAGGACTCATTACACAAGTGGCCTTTTGTCTTACACATGGTGCACCACAATTTGTCTTGAATTGATTAAGGTATATAGTTGGTTATAAAGTTGTGTTATCGCTAGAGTTGCATTGAAAGTAGCGTTAGATGTGACCTAGTTGCACCTATGTTACCAAGGTAACTAGCCATTGACTTTATTATGATGGCTTGCACCAAAAAATTCCTTTGAAAGTATTATCTTTCCTGCAAGAGGAGGATCTTAGTGATGGGTAGGGGTCCATTGATAAACCTTTTTATTATGCTAGGTGTCATAGATTTTGTATGTTGATCGGTGAAATAGATATTGGAATCTCTAGTTGTACTCTTCAACAGTTTCTCCCATAATTTACTTCATTTCCTTTAGCTCAATGCAACTATGTTGTTCTACATTTGGTTTTTG
The DNA here is from genome assembly GCA_009831015.1 of Picea engelmannii. Lineage (NCBI taxonomy): Eukaryota > Viridiplantae > Streptophyta > Pinopsida > Pinales > Pinaceae > Picea > Picea engelmannii. The sequence goes on along the minus strand of ML820465.1, from coordinate 23,647 downwards.
GAATTCAACTAGAAAGTAAATTATTCACTATAACATAAGTGTTGAACCAACATAAGTGAAAAAACAATGTTATCAATAATATTGAATATTTCTAGAGGATGGAGCATACCTTGGGTAGGTGTGCGTAAGTTTTATAAAATTTACATGAATCACTTAGAGATATCCTAGGGAAGGAACTCAATGTAGGGTTAGGTGTAACCCCTTTCCTGATGGTAGGACTCATTAGAAAAATGGCCTTTTGTGTTACACATGGTGCACCATAATTTTTCTTGACTTGATTAAGGTAGATAGTTGGTTATAAAGTTGTGTTATCCCTAGAGTTGCACTGAAAGTAGCATTAGGTGTGACCTAGGAACCTATCTTGCCAAGGTACCTAGTCATTGAATTTATTATGATGGCTTGCACCAAAACATTCCTTTGAATGTATTATCTTTCCTACAAGAGGAGGATCTTAGTCAGGGGTAGGGTTCCACTAACAAATCTTTCATCATGTCAGGTGTCATAATTTTTGTATGTTTATCTATGAAATAGATATTGGAATATCTAGTCGTACTCTTCAACAATTTCTTCCATAATTTACTTCATTTCATTTAGCTCAATGCAACTTCGTCGTTCTATCTTTGGCTTTTGGAATTGAGCTAGAAAGTAAATTATTCACAATACCATAAGTGTTGGACTAACATAAGTGAAAAAAGAATATTATCAATAATGATGAATATTTCTAGAGGATGGGGCCATTATCATGAGTACACATAGGCCAAAGATTTCATTTACAGGGCATATGTGGTGGTTTTTGACCCTGTGCATGGTTTGGGAGTCCTAAAAGTGTATTGTATGCCTTAAGACATTTATAATTTCTCCTCATACCATGTCCCTGACTTGGAGAACCATAGTTTGAAAAAACTCAATGTTGGCCCCTTTCATTGGTCGTTGTTTCTGGAAAGTTCTAACGAAGATGCTATAGGAATGATGAACCTGTTGACTGAAATGGCCTCATTGCAATACTATATTGATAACAATGATGACAAATATGATGATGGATAATTTCATCTCCTTTATAGTTAAGTTCTATTTTTTTTTCATTTGATTGTTGAATTCTTTGTGTGAGTCGTATTTGAGTCTCGAAACACTCCCATACCGTCAACGCATGCATCCACTATAACCATGTCAATTTCAGTGCATACAAGCACAAACTGAAAAAAAAACAAAAATCAACGTTGGCCCCATTCACAGGTCACTTTGTGCGGGGTCAAATTAAAGAATAATTTTCACTAATTGGTAATTAATGGACAACCTTGAAAATTGCTAGACGAACCAAATTTAAAATTGGAGATGATGGTATAAACTTGAATGAGCTTCTCTTGGTTTCAAGAATAATATATTCTCTATTGAACAAGGCCAACCATGTGAAGGTGGAAGATCATATGGCCCCTCCCCCCACATCATTCTCAATTCCCCAATACCCAATTTATCTACTATAAAATATTTAAAAGCAACATAGTAAGAATCAAGCATAAAAACTAAGAAAACAAAAACTTAAGGTAAATGAAAGAGAACAAATCAACTGAAAACATGTAAATACATACCTTCTACATTTCAACATTTCGATATCATTAATCTTCTTCTTCATCCAACTCAGCATCTGTATCATCCGCTTCAGAATTGATTTTGTAAGGATTGTCCAAATCAACATCATCATCAATGTTGAATTTCCAATCATATCATCGTCTATATCATCATGAGGAACACTGTATCCTACATTTGGTTCGACTTCTTCAAGTTCTTCATATAAAACAACGTCGATATCAGCTTCATCTAGAACATTGTCTAGAACATCTCCTTGAACTTCTACGACGTCTTCTTCTGACACATAAACTAACTGCTTCTCTACATTATATTATTCCTCAATACCATCTTCTTCCACTACATTATGCTTTACCCCTCTTGGATCATATCTAACAACATATGACCAACGCCCTCTACCTGGAACCTCTGAGTAAAATATCTATTCGCATTGGCTTGGAAGAACATAGGGCTTTGATCCTGGCTCAAGATTCCTTGTATTAACCATGGTAAATCCGTTAGTATGTTGATTAACGGTTCTATCAGGATCACGTTCATTCATTCGTAGCATGTACCATTTGAGATCAAACATAACTAATTTGAATGATTTAAAGTCACACTCAAGTATATCATCCAAAAACCCATAGTATCGATTTTTAGAGACTTCTGGATGTCTGACACTTCTAGAGGAAACATTAGTAACCTAAAATACTGCAGTTATCCCACTATTAGAAGTTTTCGTCTTTTCATCCAACTTTTTGATGCGAAATTTGTTACCATTGCACCACATAGCCTTATGGTGTTTCAACTGAAATATGCCAGACACGTAAAAACTGCATTTTCAATTGATAAACATATTTATACTTGCAAATTATGCAAATTTATAAGGAAAAAAACATGCCACATACATCAATATAATATTCAAAAAAACTAAATACTATGGGTGAATATGTTTCCTTGTTTATCTATTAAACCATATGCTAAATCAATTCCCCTTTATGTAGGATTGGTATCTCCTTTACGTTCAGCTTCTTTGACCAATGTAGCCACACCATACCATGATAACCTACAATTATTAGATTGTATACATCATTCAATCCACACCTTCATCCAATCAAGATTGTTTGAAATGTATAAATGTATTGCATCCCACTCTCGACCAGCTGTATTAAAATCAAACTATTCACATATAATCAGTTACCACGGTATGCCTTCATAATAATGGATTATGTAGGAAGACTAAAAATTAAATAAGTTCGATATACATAAAAACAAAAAGTCAAATGTATTATAAATCCCCACCATCTACTTACATGTCACTTTCCTCGTTCTACCTTTCCCTAATGAGTGCTCCCCTTCAAATTTGTTGATGGATTTCACATCCCAAATGTGATCCACATTAATACTTGCAACTATTTTAGGAAGATATTGAGTAATATAAACCATGGTTTGATATACCATATATCCCTCTACCATAGAACCCTCATGACATGCTCTTTTTCTAACCAGAGCCTTCAATGATTTCAAGTGCCTCTCAACCATCCAAATGGACCTTGTGTGTATAGGTCCACACTTTTCAATCTCCTCAACTTGGTGTTCGAGGTTGTGTTCTTATGCATTGAAAAATTTCGGAGGTAGATAATTTTTCATTTCACATATTAGACGAGGAATTTGTAACCTCCAATACTTTATATCTTCTTTAGATATTTCTTTAGATGACAACCATCTACAAATGATGCAATAAAATCAAAGGTTTCAACAAAAAAGTATATAGTACTACATTACAAGTAAAACAAACGCAGTCAAATATAAGTTGTACAACAAATTGAACAAATTACACTTTGCATATAAATTTCCACTTACCTCATGTATTTTCCAAGATCATATATAACTTGTTTAACATTGTTGTCAAATTTGTCTAGGAGAGATAGAGGTAGAACATAGTGTAACATAAAAAAACAAATCACAATTTATTCTCAAATTAGTAGAAAAAAAACAGAAACAAGATGTTTCACCAATATAGAAATATATACACCAAAATAATTACCTTAATCAAGGTATGCCAATCATGATTTTTTACCCCACCTAATTCACCTTTCTTTGTTAGGATATTCTTTATGTTTGAAGAAAATCCAGTGGGAAATTCAATTTTTTCAATAACCTCTTTTACATCCTTGCTTTGTTGCTCTGTCAATAACCATGGAAGTGCGCTTATATTTTGGTCGTATGCATTGCTATTTGAATGAATCACACTTTGCATTGCATGATTGACCTCCTTAATGTCTACAAATCTTCACAATTTTTTCTGTCAATCCTTCCATCTAAGATTCATCATAACATTTATGTTACATTCTTCCCGATATGCATTGTACCAAACAAATGAACAATTTCTAGGTGCTCATAATAGGGGAGCCTACTGAATTGTACAGGATAACTCTTCATTCCTCTTGGAAGCGCCCCATTATTAATGCCTTCATGACGACCTTCAAGTAGAATCATATAAATTAAAGATATTACAACAATACTTGCCAATTAGTACAATGAACAAAATGCAATAAAAATAAAAAATATTCTAAAAATTTCATGTATGATACATAGAGGATTTGATCAAATATACCTTGACGGTTTACGTTATACTACAACTACCATAGATGAGATGCCATTCTTCATGGTTTTAATCCAGTCTCTTCTTTCCCATTGAAAATATGTTTCTCAGAAATTCAATACCTATGGTTCTTAGAGAGGAAGTGCATATACTCATCAAACACCTCCTTTCCTAAATTTCTTGAATGACAAGAATTCATCTTAGGGCCACAAACTGGACATGGAAATTTACCCTTTGTTTCAAGACCTACAAGAGATGGATTAAATTTTATATCAATTATTCGAAGTATGTTTAATGAAGGGATTATATTAAAAACATTCATGATATGAACTTCATAAAATTAAACACTATTAAAATGCAATGTAACGTTATAACATACCACGAAAATGTGTTAGCCCTGGGGCATCGTGAATTGTCCATACAAGCATTGCATGGAATTTAAATTCCCTTTGTGCACCTACTGGTCTAGAGATATCATACATAGTGATGCCCTTCCATAACTCTAGAAACTCGTCGATAAGAGGCTCGATATATACATTCATATCTTTGACTTAGTACTTACCTAATTGATTGAACATACAATACATAATTACTACATATATGAGTAAATAAAAAAATATCAAACATAATTATAAGACATAATTGAGCATATATGAGTAAATAAAAAAATATAAGACATAATTATGAAACAAATAGGACAAATGAGATGTTACCGTGTTAAAAAAATCATTCTAAACAAATACCTGGAACAATCATTGCCAATATTATGTCCTCCCTCTTTATTGGCATCCATGGAAGAATGTTGTTGTTGATAACAAAAACAGGCCACACCGAGTAAGTAGATTTGAGCTCTCCAAATGGATTGGACTATGCCTAGAGCACATGAGCATTGTATTTTTGTTTATCTCAAATAAAAATATTTTTTTTCTTGGAAAAAAATAACACACACATGTATGTATGTATGTTTTTTTCCAAGAAAAGAAAGCATACTTTTTATTCAAAGTAGAACAAAAGGTACATTCTTCAAGTGATTTTGCACATTACATAATAGGTAGGTTTTAATACCTCGTAGAGCAGACAAAAGGGTAAATATACAATAGAAAAGTAGGGACTCATATGATCTTTCATGCTATATACAAAGATCTGAGAAATGTTTCTCCATTGGAGCTCAAATCTATTATTTACTAGTCACATATTACATTTCAGATATAATCTAGAAGAAAGTAATATTATATTCATCCACGAAGTCTACTCCAATTATGTAGTTATATCACAGTTGAGACATAAATAGAAATATGGTGCTATATCAAATATCTAGAGAGTATTCGGTGATGATGCCAAGCCGATATTCTTTTATTTATAAAATTCTTAATGGTCGAGTCAACCCTATCTTCGACAATGCATTTGCCTCTCTATTAAGTTCTCTAATTTTCCCCAGAGCATCCATGTTAACGAAATAGATAGGTCGTGACTCATAGGCCTACCCTTTACGGATCAACTACATATGACTGATCCCTTTTATGTGTTTTGCATTCCCGATCTTGTTGGGTGTTTGGAGCAATCAGAGATGCTTAAGGATATTTTTCACCATTATCTCTTTATGGAGAAAATGATGTCACCAACAATTGAAAACTTACACCATTGTCTACATCTTATGATCATAAACAAAGTAATTCATAACAATGCCTAAAATTGTGTATGTGGTATGTAATGAGTCTTGCATCTTGCATAAAACTATACTCATTGGATGCACTAAATCATTTACTTTGATCACAAAGGCTTTTTGAGTATCACACAATTTGAGGATAATAGTAGTCACCACTTCATGCTTGATCTCTTCGCAAGTTTCTTAATATGTGACTTCCTGACTAAACTAGAGATGGTTGCAATTCAATGTGTTTGGTGGGTGCACAACATGGGTAAAGTGTGATGAGGTTTTAGAAGTAATCTCTATTTTTGTAAAAATAGGTCAGCTTTGGTAGTGACTAGTCAACTAGGGTTGAAATTTTTATAGGATCAACACTCAATCTAAATTAGTTCTTGGAGAACATTCTTCTTGATCTCTTCATTTCAAACAATAAAGTCTATGTAATGCCTCCTTTGACATAACAACTCCTTATTTCAAGTTATATTGTATTTGATTGTACAATTTAAAGGCATTCATCGAGGTTCCTATAATAACTAATAATAGTATTGTAACAAATCACCTATATGCATCTACTCACGTGAATTCTCTTTTCACATTGAAACCTTTGACAAAGAGTCCTTGGAGTTTTGACACCATAAGTGTATTTTTCTCTTCCTTCTCTAGTTGCAAAATAAACAATACAAATTATCCTAAGGTTTTGATTAGTCTCTAATCTTTTGCCACTAAAACCAAAACTAAGGGTTTTGGATATTTATACAATGTCAACATATATGCTTGTTCATATTTCAATAGATCATATTAATTCTTGATTTTTAGTGAATTACAACAATCCCATGGGTGCAGGCAATTAAAATTAACCCACGCACGCCATCCAAAGGCATTATATCAAACTCTACTTCATAGATGTAATTGATTTAATATGATGAACTTAACCTTGTAGTTGTGTTGAACATGAAAAGTAATTATTCTTGCCAATCTAATTCAAGAAGTTATTTCCATTCCACAAAGGTGGAACCATCCTGTGTTGTAATTGTGGGAGAAGTCTATGTAAACTAGGGTTCTAGGAGCAGACTTTGGCAGCTGGACCTTGTAGTCCTGCACAAAGGCAAGAGGAACCAACAAAATGGAAGATGGTCCTCGCCTTGATCTGTTGCTTTAACCCACGGTTCTTGCTTTGGGAAGGGCATTGTTTTAAATGAAATAATGGTGGGTAGGTACCTGGGGGGATGTTGTTAATTCTTTTTTTCAAGTAGTTGGTTTGTTGTCACATCTTCCCTAGAAACCTGCAAACATTGTTCTGATGTGCTTACACCTAAGTACTGAAG
>ML820464.1:34192-44697 GCA_009831015.1 Picea engelmannii | reverse complement strand
GAAGACTTAGTGGTCTAGGTGTCCCCACTAGGCCATAGTCTCACACTGAGGGGAAAGGTCAACAAGTTAAAGGTTATATTCTTAAGTTGACTTGATAAAAAGGTGAAAAAGGCATTAAGAGATAACTCAACAGAGAAATAGAATAGCAGAAATTGGAGTTAGGGTTAACTCAACAAGAAATTAGAGGAAAAAGTATAAAGAGAAGGCTAGGGCGCACTTCTTGGGCATTCTGGATTTTGGTATTTGCTTGTTATTGCCTTGAGCATACAGTTTGGGGGTTTTGCTGATACAAACCCTTGTGAGCAACTCAGTGGTGAAAGATCCACTCACCTTGTTCCACAGCTTGGTCTCGAGGATGAAAGACTCCTCCACACCATTCTACCATCATCATCTATCCACCAACATATTCAGGGAAGCAACATGGCCGTACTGTTTGTGAGTTTCCAGCAAGGGCGCACCATCTACTAGAGAAGAGTTCGATCTAGCTAATCAGGAGGAGCGTTGGGCATTCCATCACTTGGGTTTTACTTGCAGGCACTCCACCATCATTTTGAGGGCTTCTTTGAAGAGTTATCACCACTATTTCTTCAGCTACAGCTTGGGACGACTTGGAGGCTAGGAGGACGTCCGATTACTCAGTATTTCTCAGATCTAGGGAGATCTACTCAAGATCTGGATCTGAAATTTCTCCCACGGGGGTCCCATAGCCCGATCTATATTCTTGGAGAGTTTCACACCATTTGGAGGCTTCTATCTTCAGGGACGAGTTGCCTAGGGTTTCAGGCATTCAGGAGGGTGCAACTCCCCTAGCAGATTCAGTATTTGGAGGGGTTGGCATTGGCAGTTCGACCTGAGACTTCAGGAGGGAGATACTATCATCCTGATCTATCATCTTGCCGAGATTGGACTCATTTGGAGTCTTCCTTCAGTGGGATTGATTTATTGAGGGTTTCAGTCTTCTATTGGAGCGTGGCATTCTTCAGCTGGAGGGTTTGGCAGTCAAATCTGCCTGTATTGATCTTCATTTCTTATTCAACCTTCAAAGGCTTATTTTGTATCGGTAGAGCATTTTGTAGCAGCTCATATCTATTGTCTTTCCGACCATCTGAGGATTATTCCAGATCGGCTATCTATTGTATTGGTTCCATATTGCTCATAATAAAAGGTCAGATCTTGCTTGTGCTTCCATATCTTGAATGTATTGTGATCTTCATGTGTTGGATGAATCTTGTATGAATGCACTTAATAACTGGATAACTCAATAAACACCTGCACATCAACAAATCAGTGGTAGTTAGTGATTCCAAGTGAAAAATTTGGCTTGGGATCATTACATGCAACCGCGCTCGCTAGATGGAAAGGAAATACAAACCAAGTGGATCAACCTACTCCAAACTACAAGGCGAAGATTAGTAGGGATGAAAATGAGGTGGTTAAAACCTTAATCTCTTCTCGAGAAGTAGAGCAAGAACTTCTTTGGGAAGATGAAATTGTAGTTACATTGCAACTCAAGCACATTGTTGTTTTGTTGAAAAGGGAAAACGTCTTTTGAACTACTATTTGTCACTTAGAGGAAGTTTGGAGGAGAACCTTTACAGGGAAAAAGGATAAGCCAATACTCATCTTTTGATGGTTTTAAAACCCAAAATATTTCTTGTTTGACAAAGAGAGCTTGATGACAAGATGTAAAAGAAGAAAGAAGTTAAAAAGAGTTGGATCATAACAATGTTATTAAAGTGAAAGTTTATGTTTCAATAATGCTTCAATGAAAACCACTAATGAGAATGCAACCATTCAAGCCTCCAAACTAATGGAGAATAAAGCTAAAGCTCGGAGCAGTTCTCAAGCATGGAGTAAAGCAATGCAAAACGCTAATGTAATTTTCGATGCTATGTATCACAAGGAGAAGGTTCGATTTTAAGTGATGGAGCAAGTGTGAACAAGGAAAAGCAATACTCTACAAGCATTGAGCCAAAGCTTCATAGAAGTGCCCAACATCAAATAACTTGAATGTACAAGCATTAAGAGTCATTGTACAAGTCATAGGACTTGTGTTCAGTGTGTGCACAAAGAGTCAAAGGTTGTTCATTCATAAGCCTCACTTTCAGTGAGCAAAATTGTGATTATTGAATAGTTTAATTAAGTATTGTCCTAAGAATAAGGTTGAATAGTGAACATGAGAATAAAGACAAAAAGCTTATAAAAGGTTGAGAGCCCATGACAGTTGAAAAGTCTAGGGTAGTCGAAGAGTTGGGAAGTTGGAAGGCGAAGAGCCTCGATCTGAACTTATAATTATAACCATTGCCTTCAAGCAAAAGCTTCTCTTTTTAGCATGGTAAGTTATCTTTGTATGTTAATAGAGAGATTGTTTTTAGCGAGTGATATAGTATTCTTGGAACACTATGATTGGTTGTGGACTATTCTCTCCTTTCATGGTTCTCTTGGTGATTGTGGGTGTAGGTATTCTAACTTGTGGACTATTTTCTAATTAGTAGTGCTTATTCTCACTTATCTCTTGCTTGCTAATGACTGATATGTGTTAACAAATATAACACATTAACATATGCAATGAGACATGACATAAGAATTGGTAGAAAAGGATCAAGTCATATCCACACTATATTCATCCAATGATATCAATATATAATACATGGATGTAATCACCTCGTAAACTGAAGAGTGCCAATGCATTGACAACTCATCAATATATAAGGATGACAACTCATAAAAAGATGATCTCGGATTTTGTGATTGTTTAGGGACTCGCAGGCTAACATTCCCCCCTTCAATCATAAGTTCGAATAATTATACTAGTAAGGCAACATGAACTAGTGCATAAACTAGTATCATCTCCAATCTTCTATTTGAAACTCCTAAACTGAGCCTCGATGAAGATTTACTTGAAAAAACACCAATATGGATGTTGAATGGTTCATCTGAAGAGAGCAAAAGTCCTGGAAGTGAACGACTGTCATGTTTGAACATTCTCCTGCTAATTTGTGAACAAATAGGATCACCATTCTGCTATCAGTGAAGAAATAGGATCATTGAAGCGTTCCTTGCATTTAGACACAATTAGGTGTCAAACAACATCCCAATCAAGGTTGCCAGAGCGTGTTGCGTAGCAGGAGCGAAAACAGGAGCGGGAGTGTCGGGAGGACCATTTCCCAAAAAACCTCGGGAGCATATATATATATATATATATATATATTATATTGCATTTATATTAAAAAAACATGTAGAATGCCGAATTCGTTGCATAATATATGAAAACAAGCATATTTGTGCTACTTGTAGATGAATACTACATTATTATGAAGACAAAAATGGCATTCATAGTACATTAGTGATTAATCATTAAAGCATCAACCATCTAGATTCTAGCAATTACAAACAAACATACAAATTTTTAAGCCATATAATAGAAAGTATACCATTAACTTATGGAATGAAATAGGTTATCCAACAATTGTCAACATGACCAAATAGTTATGTTTACAAAATAGGCCATCTGCACATTGAAGTATGAAGATTGAAAGGTCCAAAACACTAAACTGAGCTAGTTACTAAATACTATCAATCTATCATCTATGACATATAAAGTAGTGAAAAAGGAGAAAAATTTATTCAAATATCTATGATTTTATCTACTATTCCTTCCTCTTTACACCACCATGACTGTGGCGTGAGCCTCCACGTGGTGGTAGTGGAGCAGAAGCAGATGGAAACAGAACTGAAGATGAATCCCCTACTGCTGTAGTTGGAGTCCTGGACATGGGGACCATGGTAGTGGATGAGGGTGGCATCTCAACACGATCATCATTATCAATAAGAGCATTCTCCAATTGCTCCAAAACCAATACTCCATCCTCCAAATTATCTTCCTCATTGTTGTCCCAAGTCTTCCAGTTTTTATCCATCTTTGCCTCCTCATAGTAATGGGATAACAATTGCAAGTTGTAATGCACATAAACCAAGCTTTGTGATTGGTTTACATTCAACCTATTTCTTTTGACGTTGCAAATGAAACTATAGGTGCTCCAACACCTCTCTCCAGAAGAAGTGTTCACTACTTGTGAAAGCACCCATGTTGCCAAACGTTGTAGCTGTGGGGCAACACCACCATGCATGTTCCACCCCCCAAGAGAAGTCGGATTCCTTCGATCTCTAATTGCATGGTTGGTCCTAAAGGCATTGTTGCCACCTAATCCACACCTCGAGTCATGTGGAAGAAATCTTCAATCCACTGGGTGTGGCTTTGTTGGGGGCAAGTCTTGAGTCGAGGTGCTGTCACCTAATTCTCGACTCCTTCGTCTAGGCTAACTCCAAACGAAGCCAAGGGGGGTAGTCCCTAAAAAAGAATCTAAGGCTTAACTAACTAAGCACAATTATTGTTCTAGGAGTTAATATGAGATAAAAGCAAAAACAACTATTCTAGCAACATTTATGACACAATAAGAGAATTGCTTATGAGAAAGATATAAGACAAGTAAAACACTTCACCATAAATGATATAGATTGAATGTAAATGCTAGTACTTGAAAGTAAATGACAATAAGCAAAATGGAAATATAGACCAGAGCCAAAAGTAAAGGTTGCTGCAAGATATATGTAAAATGCTATTGTATGAATGTATTGCAAGTGCTCTTGGTAAATTTGATTATGAAGGGTTATTGCTTGAATTAGTGGTTTAATTCATGAAGTGGCTTGATATAGCAAGTCCACTTTGTGATTGCCAAATTCTAAGTGTGAAACATAAAGTAAATCTAATTTAATGTTTGTTTCCTTTCACCACTATCCCCCAAATGGGTATCAGTGAGATCGCAAGGAGTTCCAACAGGGAGAGAATGGATCTCAATGAGTATTCCCTTGAATTCACAAGTCGATCTACCGATAGGATCCCGTATTGAGCAATAGCAAATGAATGGTTTTCCCTATTAAAACTACTCCGCACTGACAAGTTCTCGTTTTGTTGGACTCCCCAGATCATGCTAAGCTCTCAAAGGGCCAGAGCATACTTAGGTTGCCGAGGGGAAGTTTTATTTGCCAAATTGAAATACTTGAAAGGAAAAGCAAAAATTGAAATCTTGTTAGAAATAGGGAAAAATCAAAATAATAATGCTTTAAATTTTTTTCTGTTTATTAGATCAGCATACACATACAACAGATCTAAATAAATATTTCTGAGTAGAAACAAATAAGAAACATAGTAGATTTGAAATCATTGGAGAATGGAGTATGGCTAGGGTTTCGGCATGGCTGGAGTTAATTGGATAGGGTATTCAGAATAATGGAGGTCGTTTAGGTGCCCTGGCAGCTGCGAAAGGTGGGCACGACGGTCGACGGCTGGGTAGGGAGCCAGTCAATACTCCATCGACGGTTTTAGCGGTAGGATATGAGGCCAGGGAGGTAGCAGTTACCTTAATCTACTAGTGGGGGCTTGGATCAGAACACGCTTTGAAGGTTTTCTCCGTGATCCCTTGGTTTTTCTCGACAGGATCGACATGGACCCAGGTGGGGCGTCGGACCCGGGGTTTTTGGAGGCTGGAACAGTTATTGGGTACCCATCCAACACAGTCTTTACTACTTTGGGACTTGAGGAGCCGATCCCGGAGGAATTGAACATTCCCCTGACATCTGGCATTTTCCTGGGGAATCACACCCTGTCTCCTCTGTCTTTTTCGATAGGGCTGACAAATGGACCAACAACGTCTACTTTGGTGGGTTTGGAGGCTGGACTGGAACCGATTCCGGGTTTGTCAGAAGGTCTTTTCGCTTGCCTTGGTTCCGAACTTGGGGCTACCACTATTGCAGCTGGCTGGGACACATCTCAGAAAGATTTAGGGGAGGACTACTTGGGAACCCATTTTTCGCCCTTAGAACTACTCAACGATCCGGGACCCCTTTTGGAACCTGCGACGACGGTAGGCGCCTATTTTGGCAGGGATCTCTCTCCTGGCAGGGCTTCCAGTCTTGCTGATCCCTCTCAGGGACAGGGCTCCAAGGGTCTGACTCAGAAAGGAAGCCGAGAATGCCCCAAGGATTCTGGGGGTTCAAAGCGCTCGACGCCAAAGAGCACTCAGTGCGCCCGAGACCGCTCAGACCCAGATTGTCTGGTCTTTGGAGAAGACATCGATATGGATCGAGTGGTGGAATTCTCTGAGCTAGCGGTGGTAGGGCGAGCAAGAGGTAAAAGATGGGAACTACGTTTCTTCGCTCTTGGGTGGAAAACTCCTGGGGCTCAAAACTCACCCCCTCTCCCTGCATTTGTTTGCTCGCTAGGGGATGGTTCTCCTTTGTATTCAAAGCTTCCTCGGATGTGGAATGGGTCCTCTCAAAGATTTGGACGATGGTGGGTACCCCAATTGTTCTCAAGCACTGGACCCCAAACTTTGACGCCAAGAGGGAGAAAGTTGATGTCGTTCCAGTCTGGGTCCGGCTACTGGGCCTTCCCATGCAATACTGGAACCCTGCACGCTTCTCGGCCATTGGAAATAGGCTCGGAGATTTCCTGGAGGCCGACTACTCTTTTGAAGAAACGGGGCTTATGACTGTTGCTAGAATCTTGGTGCGGCTAGACCTCAGGCCGGGTCTTTTAAAAGAGATAAAAATCAAAACAACCTCTAGTATTTTTCTACAACCGCTGGATTATGAAGGCATTCCTTTCAGGTGCCACAGATGCCATGCATATGGACATGGCGTGGCATAATGCACTCTACCCTTTAAAGGGAAGTTTCGGGGTACTTTGGTTGCTGGATCAGGGCCTGTGACGAACAGAACGAGACCAGACTGTGGGGACTCTGGGGGTACTTTGGCGGGGAGCTCACGGGATAGGGACTTTGGATGGGTCAACAGACGACAATCTTCTACTCCGTCGGGACCTTCTTCGGTGGACAGAGGCTCGTTGCTCACAAAGGCTCAGAAATCCTCCCTGCAGGCTGGTCCAAGAACTCAACTGTCGCTGGGTAAGCAACAATTTTCTTTGCCTCTGACTGTTTCTACTGTTTTTGCTTTGACACCACCTTTGGGAACTTTGGGCTTTGACTTTCCTCCCTCGTCGGGGCTTCCCTCTTCCCTTGCGCTCTCCCGGCCTGTTTCGGCCTTTTGCCCCCTCCCTCCCGAGGTTCTCTTTCCTTCTTCGAGTAGTTCACCAGTCGTTGAACAGGGACAAGTGACAAACAACTTTCAGCCCAGGGAACCTGTGGGTTTGGTGACCCCCTTTCTTTTAAGCCTTGGGGACACTTTTTTCGTCCTTATAAACTCTACTCTGAACCCTGTCTCCTCCCTTCCCTCCCCTCCTACCCTCCTACAGGGACTCCCTCTGCTTTTCAGTCTTCCTCCAGTTCCCAGTCTTTTGAGGGCTCTATAATTCGATACACCCTCCGCAACAAGGCCATCTTCTCTGACTCAACGGGAGGAGGCTCTTCGGAAGAACAACTTGGGGCTGGCCTAGGGTCTCTCACCCGGGCCCAATCCTCCTCGAGGGGAAGGGGTAGGCGTTCTCACTTTTTACTGGCACAAGATCGAGCTAAACTAGATGTGGCTTCAAGCAGACAATCTTCCATAGAATGGGCGCTTAGAGCAAAGCAATCCCAGGAGTTGGTTACCTCATGAAAATACTCTCCCTCAACTGTAGGGGTTTGGCGAGCCTGGCAAAAAAATCGTGTCTAAAATGGCTTATTACTGTACACAATCCAGAAGTAATTTTTCTATAGGAAACAATAGGAATCAGTGATAGTGACTCGTTCTTTAGAAGCACTTCTCCCCTGTTGGTCCTTTGTAGCGATTGACGCCAAAGGACGCTCTGGGGGTCTGGCCACAGGATGGAGACTTAAGAGTGTCAAATGTGAAAATGTTTGGGGCTTTGACACAGGGATCGGCCTCAGCCTATTTTCAGCGGAGCTCGGGCGCACTTTGGTACTCCTCAATGTCTACGGACCCTATGTTGATCGGAAATGATATTGGGACTCTTTGGCTACATGTCCCTGGCTTTCCCAGGCAGGGGTTATTTTGGGAGGGGACCTAAATTTCTCCTTGGGAGCAACGGAGGTCTGGGGCTCCCGTTCGTCTCCGGACCCCTTGACTGATTACTTTACACACCTTCTAGATACTCTGGGATTGTTGGATCTCCCTCCGGCAAAATTACAGCCAACTTGGAGGAATCTGGGAACCAGGGATGCTAGAATTGCCAAACATTTGGATCGCTTTCTACTAACAGAGGACCTGGTGGACTCCCTGGGACTTGTCCGTCAATGGGTTGCAAGCGGAGGAGAATCTGACCACAATCCGATTATCTTGGAATTAAGGGACAACACCCAGCGCACCCCTAGCCCCTTCAAATTCTTCGAAGGCTGTCTAAAAGAACCAGAGTATCAGACCTTAGTTCGCAATTTGTGGGTACCCATTGGACCCATACACAACACACATGCCGCAATTCTCTTTATGGACAATCTAAAGAAAGTCAAACATGCCACCATTACATGGGCGCATGAGAAACGATTAAAAGAAGACCAGGAACTAACCGCCCTGGAGAAAAAGGTTATTAGATTGGCAAGTTGATCCTGCTTTAGGATACAGCTCTAGGGAAGCTAGGGAAGAACTTGCACAACTAGAACTTCGGTGGAAAACTATCTTGGCTGACAAGGAAGCTCTTTGGAGACTAAAAAGCCGGGCTATTTGGCTCGCCAGTGGGGACGAGAACACAAAATTCTTCCATTCCTTTGCCAAAGGCAGGAAACTAAATAACACCATTTGGAGCCTAAAACGGAGAAATGGACAGCTGGTCAACACCTTTGAAGGGCTCTCAACTTTGGGGATTTCACATTTTACAGAACTCTTTAAAGCACAGCCGGGCACTTCAATTAGGGATATAGTGAAAGCTGCCAAACTCTTCCCACGTTTTGTGGACGACGAAGAAAGAGATTCTTTAATGGCTCTGGTTACTGAACAAGAATTGCTTGCTGTTATGAAATCCTTCCAGAAAGGGAAGAGTCCAGGGCCGGATGGTTGGCCGATTGAATTCTTTCTGGGTTTCTTTGATCTATTGGGGAACGACATTCTAAAAGTTGTGGAGGAATCACGGCAAAATGGACGTTTACATGAACCTTTCAACGCCACCTTTATTGCTCTTATACCCAAGTCTGATAACCGAGACTCCTTTGATGATTTCCGACCAATCTCTCTCTGCAACTGCATCTACAAAATCATCTCAAAAGTTATCAGTCTTCAGTTAAAAGATTCTCTCTCAACATATTTCGGGGGAGCAATTTGGGTTTCTGAAAGGTAGACAGATTCATGAAGCAATTGGTGTGGCACAGGAAGGTCTACACAGCATGAAAATTAAAAAACTCAAAGGAGCAGCAATAAAGATTGATCTTTCTAAGGCTTTTGATAAGGTAAATTGGCTCTACATTCATATGCTACTAATCCATCTTGGATTTGGTGTAGCTTTTACAAACTGGATCATGGCTTGTCTTAACTCAGTATCCTTCTCTCTTTTGATCAATGGCTTAGCTACCCCCTTCTTCAGGGCGGAAAGAGGACTACGCCAGGGTTGCCCCCTCTCCCCACTGCTCTTTCTGCTCGTTGCGGAATGTCTTAGCCGCTATCTGCACGAAGCTAAATCTACAGGAAGCTTAAGAGGTATCAAAATCTCTCATGGGTTTTACATAACACACTTACTCTTTGTGGATGACATCTTAATTTTCTGTAATGGCTTAAGACAGGATATTGGAAAACTGTGTGATGGACTTTTACTCATCAAAAAAGCCACTGGCATGGAAATAAACGAACAAAAGTCAAGTATCACTTTCTCCTCGATGGAAGACGAGGAAATACTTTACCTCTCGGAGAGACTTCCCTTTCAGGTCTTGGATATTGAAGAAGGGTTGAAATATCTTGGGTTTCTTTTAAAACCAAATGACTACAGGAAGATCGACTGGCGGTGGCTAATAGCAAAAATGGAGAAGAGGTTAAAATGTTGGAGCCATCGCTGGCTCTTAAGAGCTGGGTGACTAGTACTAATAAAATCGGTACTAGAAGCTATTCTTGTCTACTGGATGTCCCTCGCCTGGATTCCCAAAAGTACTCTGGATAAAATGAGGAAATTATGCTTCACATATCTTTGGCAGGGCAATAAGGATAAAAAAGTTTTACCCTGGTTAAGATGGGAACGGATTGCAACTCTGAAAGCTCTCGGTGGCTGGGGACTGAAGAATATCTTCTACTTCTCTACAACTCTCGCGGAAAAATGCTCTTGGACGCTGATAAAAACTACTAGTCTCTGGACCCAGGTAATCCTTCAAAAGTATATTGCCCCACTCACTTTATTAGACTGGGTTCGCTCCTCCAACAAGTCTACAACGGGGGCCTCTATTATTTGGAAAGCCTTGACTAAAGCTTTTGTTCTCGTGGGGGCGGGTTTGGTGTGGAGAGTGGGCAATGGACGCATGGTGCGTCTTGGCCTGGATCCCTGGGTTGGGAGCCAACTTGGACATAACCTGCCC
>ML820463.1:126857-158582 GCA_009831015.1 Picea engelmannii | reverse complement strand
GAAAAGAATGGGAGAACTCATATGTTGCTTCCAATCAAAGATAAGGAAGTGAAACCGGAAGTAAGCAACACTGTACTTCTCATGAGTGGGAAAGAACTTCTTACAGAGGTTAAGAAGAAGGAAGATCCGTAGTTCATTGTGGTTAGAAAGCCTAGAATTGTTCTGACTAGCACAAAAGTGGATGATTTACCAGAAGAGATTCAGGGACTGCTGGAAGAGTTCGCTGATATAGTAGTGGAAGAATTACCTCGTTTGTTGCCACCGATCAGAAGTGTGAGTCACCATATTGATCTCATACCAGGATCTAGTTTGCCAAATAAATCCGCATATAGATTGACGCCGCAAGAGAATGAAGAGGTAAAAAGACAAGTCTAGGAGTTGTTGGACAAAGGCTTGGTCAGGGAAAGCTTGAGTCTGTGTGTTGTTCCAACAGTACACAGTCCAAAGAAAGACGGAGGCTGGAGGATGTGCACTGATTCAAGAGCCATTAATAAGATAACCATCAGGTATAGATTTCCATTACCAAGGATGGATGATCTGATGGACTGTTTAAGTGGGGCAATTGTTTTTTCGAAGATTGATCTGAAGAGTGGATATCACCAGATTCGCACGAGAGAAGGTGATGAATGGAAGACAACATTCAAAACAAATGAAGGGTTGTATGAATGGCTTGTTATGCCATTTGTCTTAACAAATGCGCCAAGTACCTTCATGAGGTTGATGAACGAAGTCCTGAAGTAGTTCATCGGAAAATTTGTCATTGTGTATTTAGATGACATACTGGTTTTCAGTAAAACAGTAGCGGAGCATTTGAAGCATTTGGCTACAGTGATGAAGAGATTACAGCAAGAGAAGCTACTCATAAACATAAAGAAATCCTCATTCATGAAGGCATAACTCATTTACTTGGGATTTGTTATTTCTGCAGATGAGTTGAGGATGGATCCAGATAAGGTGGAAGTGATCAAGAATTGGCCCTCACCGAAGAACATATTTGAGGTGAGAATTTTTCACGGGTTAGCTAGTTTCTATCGGAAGTTCATCATGAATTTCAGTGGAATTAGCACAGCAATGATGGATACAATGAAGAAAAGACATAAATCTTTTCACTGGACAAAAGAAGTTGAGAAGAGTTTTAATCTGTTGAAAAGGAAAATTATGGAACAACCAATTCTGGTGATGCCTGATTTTCAAAAGACCTTTCAAGTAAAGTGTGATGCAAGTGGATTTGCGATAGGGGCAGTCTTGAGTCAAGAAGACAGATCGATAGCATACTTCAGCGAGAAGCTGAATGAAGCGAAAGTGAAATACTCCACTGATGATAAGGAGTTTTATGCTATCATACAAACGTTGAATAAATGGAGGCATTATTTGATCCCGAAAGAATTTGTCTTATATAGTGACAATCATGCACTATAGTTTGTGACTCAACAGGAGAATTTGAATCAGAGACATGTAAAATGGGTTGAATATATGCAAAATTTCACTTTTGTGATTAAACATATTTCGGGTACTGCTAACAAAGTTGTTGATGCTTTGAGCAGGAAATGTTTGTTGTTGCAGGAGTTCAGAGTTGAAACATTGGGTTTTGATGACCTCAGGGACATGTACGTAGATGATCAGGATTTTAAAGAAGTGTATGAAGCAGCTGAGAATCCAGTTCTCAGAGACAGAAGCCAATGGATAGAATACATGATCCAGGAAGGATTGTTGTTCAAAGGCAATCAACTGTGTATTCCGAAATGCTCCATGAGGGAGAACTTGTTGAAGGAGAAACACAGTGGAGGATTGGCCGAACATTTCGGTCATGACAAAACATTCGTGAAGATGAATGAGTCATATTTTTGGCCAGGAATGCGAGCATATGTCAAGAGATTCGTGGACCGATGCAGAATTTGCCAGCATTCGAAGGGAACAAAGAAGAATGCAGGGTTTTATCAACCATTGCCCATACCAGAAAGGTCGTGGGATGAAATTAGCATGGATTTCATATTGGGGTTGCTAAGAACACAAAAAGGTGTTGATTCAATCTTTGTGGTGGTGGATAGATTTCCCAAAATGGCACACTTCATTCCATGTCAGAAAACCAGTGACACAACTCACATTGCGAACCTGTTTTTCAAAGAAGTCATTCGACTTCACGGCTTACCAAGGAGTTTAGTTTCAGATAGAGATACGAAGTTCATATGGCACTTCTAGAGGACCTTATGGAAGAAGCTGGGAACTAACTTGTCTTTTAGTTCATCTTATCATCCTCAGACGGATGGATAGACAGAAGTGGTAAACATAAGTCTGGGAGACTTGCTGAGAAGCCTGGTAACAGAACACCACAGCCAGTGGGACAGTGTGTTACCACAGGTAGAGTTCGCTTATAATGACTCAGTAAACAGAAGCACATGGAAGATTCCATTTCAAATTGTCTATGGCATGCAGCCGAGAGGAATTTTTTAGTTGAGGGATTCAGAACAGACTGTGACTAGAAGTGCTAGTGCAGAAGATTTCATAGAAGCGATGAGGGAACTTCACAGCCAGGTGAAGGAGCGATTGCAGAATTCAAATCAAGAGTATAAGCGTAGAGCAAATCAACACAGAAGACAACTTCAGTTTGAAGTTGGTGATTTGATTTTGGCACATTTGAGGAAGGAAAGGTTCCTGAGAGGAACATATAACAAACTAAATATGAAGAAAATCGGGCCATGTAGGATCTTGAAGAAATTTGGGGCAAATGCTTATGAGATTGAATTACCCAATGGGATCAAAATTTCTTCGATATTCAATGTCTCAGATTTGTACCCATACAAAGCTGAGGAAGCAGGAACAAGTGATGAACAGTCAGAGGTTCAGTGGCAAAAGAAGATGCCAGTTGCAGAGAAGCCACAAAAGGAAAGCATACTAGATAAAAGAATTGGCAAGAAGACCAGAAGAAAAGAATACTTCGAATATTTGGTCAAGTGGAAGGGCCATCTAGTTGAAGATGCCAGCTGGGAGAATGAAGCAGAGATTCAGAAGCATGGACAGACCGTGCAAGAGCTCATGGACAGGAGCCCATGAAAATTTTCAAGCGAGGGAGTATGATGCAGGAGCATCGTCAACATCAAGTGAGCGTGGGGGCAAGCGCCACACATTTTGAGAATATGTTAAATTGTTTAAAAACTGTTGAAGAGTGGATGCGCCAAACTTAAATGTGATAGTTAAGGAGAGGCATACTTATGTATTATAAAGGACCTTGAGCGATCTGCTCTCGTCCATATTAGGTAGAAGGCATTTATGTAAGTAGGTAGAATTGAATATTAGATTAGACAGTTTTAGAAGGAGTGGAGGGAAAACAGATATAGACAACCTCATTGTGTATTTTGTAACATTATCGAAGAGCATAGGAGAGAAGCAGAGAGCTGTGTAGCAGACTCCATGTACAGAAGTTCTGAATTAATACAAAGAAGTTGTGATTCGGATTCATGGTGTTCGTATATTCTCTGTGTATGCATCTTCAAATGTTATGCTCTTGAATGTTTTTCTCTTTCTGTCATGAAATTTCTTTTATTCTATGTATGAATGATTCCCTGTTGAATATTTGGAATTTGAGAGAGGAAGAGTAAGGAGATTGAGTTTCAATTGCTTCTCTGTCTGAGCAAGATTCCAGCAAGGAGTGCAGTTGAATTGTCCGCAAGGAGTTCGTCGACAAGGAGTTCAGAGGGTTGTCTCTGAAAGATCAGGAGAGGTAGCGATTTTTCTCATTCCCTCAGAGTGCGGTTAGGCACAAGTGCCGTGCAAGGAGTGCGCAAGCCAAGGAGAGTCCCAGGGTTGCGGACCTGAGCTGAGTATCGAAGGACTACTGCTGCAGGCGTGCACAGAGTCGAAGTAGTTGAAGTTGGAAGGTGTCTGAAGGTTGCGTAAGGAGTGCGCACTAGAGTCTTTTCGAGGCTCGAAGTTGTGAGAAGCTCAAGAGGAGTAAATCCTTTGAAAACATTGAGGGGCATCGGAAGTTTGTAGCATAAGCGGATGAGTCTAGGGAAGAGTCCTTGGTTTCCTTCATAGAAATTGTCAAAGGGAAGAGACTGACGATCAGGAATCTGTGGGGAGGATTTGTGAAATCTCGCCAGCCGTCAGATCTGCTAGACGAGCGAGGGCATTATGGCTACGTCCAAAGTTTAAGCTAAGGAGATTGTGGACCGTCAGATCTCATTCAAATACTCATCAACCGTTGGATTGATCGGGAGTTGCACGAAGCTTTAACGTCATGAACGAGAGGAGGAAAGTTCTGACGAGAGGCATGGCCATCGAAATTTCGACATTCATGAAATTAGGAATCATGAGAACGAGTGATCGAGAATTTTCATAGTGAAAATCCCAGAATCAATCTGAGCCATCCATCTTGAGGAGACAGGTGGCAATCATCGAGAGGCCGTCAGTGTTTCAGCGATCGGGGTTTCAAGTTGACAAAGAAATTTCATCATAGGGGCATCGAAAGTCTCGAAAACCCGAGGTTGAATCAGGGTCGTCCATCTTGAGGGGGACGCGTGGCGAAGATCTAAAATCTCAGGAAAAGTCCTGAAAGGGAAGACTACATTGAAGTTTCGGGATTTGACAAATCAGAAGTTCTGAGGGCAAAGGATAGGGAAAATCCATGTTGGAAACCCTGTAAACGATCGGAGCCATCCATCAGTTGGGACACGTGGATGAGATCGGAAGCCCATTGAAATTTCGATCATCGAGACTCATACAAGCAAGTGGTTTGTCTTGGGAGCTGGAAAAACCCCGACGGTCAATCTGAATCACCCATCCACTTGGGACGCGTGTCATAAATTCGAAGAAAATCAGGGATCGACATTTTGTGAGTCGTGGAGACAAGGGGAACTTGCAGTTTGGAATCGCGAATTCCGATTTTTCGAAAAGGGGAGAGCTTCGTGTGGGACCCTGCTGACATCACCTCGACATAACGAGGCATCGGGAATTTGCACGGTGAAAATACCAAAGCGGCGAGGACCGTCCATTCTAGAGGACGCGTGGCGACAATCGCGATCGTCGGAAAATTTCCCGAAAGGAAAGTCATCCATCAGAAAATCGTGAATCGGGAAATCGAGGATTCCGTGGACGAGAGGTTTAGTGCATTTCGATATTCGAAACCCCGAATCCCGACAAAAGGTAAGACTGCGGTCATATAAAGGCAGGTCACATGACTAGGGGCATAGCCAGGAGGGGCTAAAGCACAAAGGGAACATATAGGGAAAAGCGGAGATCGGGAAATCGAGAACCAAAGGGTCATGACATCGGTATTTTGAAAACCCCAAAACCCGATTGTGACTTTCTGTGGTGAACGGAGAAGGGACCAAACCTAAAGTCTGTAAGGTGCCGAAAAAGACCTGTGGGTCAAATTTAAATAAAGATTCCAGGGGAGAATCGAAGGAGCCACTCCGGCTCAAGGGTGAAATTTGAACGATCCTTAAATACCGAGAGGTCAGCGCAGAGGCCTTTTGCCGAGGCAAAGGGGGCGACTGTGATCATGTTCCTATTAATGTTTGACATATATATAATAATTAATATGTAAGGGAAGGATCGGTTAAGTTAAAAGATTTAAATAATTAAATAATGTTCCTATTAATGTTTGATATATATATATATATATATATATATATATATATATTTGGTAATCATTTTTAAATGCTAAATGGTTGAATTTTAATGTATGAGTTGTATATTATTGATCAATGTACAACTATTGTTTATGTTCTTGTAGTTTCTTAATCGGGATGATAGTATATCAAGTGAGGGTGTTACAAGTTACATGGACATCGTAATGTTTCTCTAGTAGAATTACTTAAAATTAGGTTAGACCATCAAAACTTTTTGAGTAAATGAACTATGTTTGTTTAGGTGATGTATTACTCTATTGCATGTTTACATTGATAAATTTAGTTACGTCATGGTTAAAACTTTGATTATCAAAAGAAAAATATTACTTTCATTGTTTTTTCTTATGCATTAATGTTTAGTATTGGAGGGTTGTTACAAAGAAACTCTCTTCACAACTACAAATCCAAAGAGTTTCATTATTAATATTATTTACCAAATGCACTAGAGCCTTAGAAGCAAGTGGAAAACCTAAGGGGTTGCATGGTAGTGAACTGGGTTCATTCTCTTGGGTGGTGTAGGATGGGGGGAAGAGAGATGGTGTACTTTGGATTGCTCTGTTTTGAAAAACATTTGAGAGCTTGAGTGTTGACTAGTTTGGGATGTTGAGTGTCACTCTAGGACTCGTCCTTATGGATTCATAGCCCTAACTTGGGGGTGACATGCCATCGAGACTTGGAACAATAGTTTCTAAGGTTGGTTGGACTATCCCTGTAACTAGTTGGTGAATGATATTGTTAAAGATAAATTCTCTCTTTCGTGGTTTCTCTCCATGTATATTTATTTCTTCTCTTAATTAATTATTATCTCTAAGATTATGTAATTGTAATGTCCATAATCACTAAGTCAAAGACCAACCATGAGTTCCCATAGAAGTGACAATTGTTTTTTTAAATAAGAAAAACAAGACAAAAAGTAACTTGATCGTTACACACCTACTTCCTTATTTACAACCCAAAAATTTTATATCAAGGTAATCATACAAATTATGGGCACCATCTATGCTAACCCAATCATTTAAAAATAAGATGAAATATGCATCCCACAATTCTCCTTAGTTATGTAGTGTCCCTTCTAAATGATCTCAAGGAACCCAAAACAACTAGGAAAGAAAAACACCAAAAGATTTTTTTTTTATATATATACTTATAAAATCAACTTGAACCAAAGCTCTCAACCATGTAACTATAAATCTTGAGAAATATATTAATTAATTGACATCTTACATACATCATTTCCAAAATATTTGATTAATTATTACAACAACATGTAAGATGTGAACAAGTGAGAACAAAAATCAAGCCTAAATTCCTTCAAGAGATTCATACTCATACTTAGGATATAAGACAAGATTCCCTTGAGTTAAACTAGTATTCATACTTGCTTACAAACTAGTATGAGGGTTTCATTAGCTCATTAGTCATTATAGTTTATCAAAATAACCTACAACCATAAATTTTATACAAATATATTTCAAACTAATTTATCAATTCCTTTAAATGGTATTCAAGGAATCATGCAATTGGTTGAGGTTTTTCTATAGATCATGCAATATGCAATCTTTTTCAATGATTATGGTTTAATATTTAATAAATTAAATAAGTTGAAATTAGTTTAAGAGAATTAAATTAAATTCTTATCCAGGTTTGAAATTGGCTCAAAATATACAACCTAGTCGATCTAATGGTTAAACATATGTGTTACCTCTTAATAGGTCACAAGTTCAAATCCATAGGGGGTAGGATATATATACAAATCGTTGGGTGGAGGGGGTCCCTTGTCCCACAAATACGGGGGTTTCATAGAACAATTTGGTGTCTAGCTTGGTCATGACCTTAAAATTAGATTATTATTTATACAACTTGAGTGGTCACAAGTTCAAATCCAAAGAGGAGTCAAACAATTTTTGTGCAAAAAAATATACAAGTGATTTTCACACATCAACTCACAATAATTTTTTATAACATTCTTTACAAAATTTCAAAAAAGAGAAACACCACAAACCCATTTAAAATTTCATATAAAATCAGATAATAATGATTATTATTATTATTATCAACCCCATTTCTAAACATATCAAAATAGTTTCCAATGCAAATAATACATAATTATTTAAAAAATATAATTTGTTTAGTTGAAGTGTTTCGTCAAACACTTTTTGTGCAAATTTTTTTATAGAAATGATTTTCACACATCAACTCACAGTAGTTTAGAAAATTTCAGAAAATCACAACAAACCCATTTGAAAATTCACATAAAATCTCCCATAGGGCAACCATCTCTTCCGCTAAACTTCCCAGATCACAAAATTTGGTTCTGAAAGCCTCACAAGCAGACTTGAAGTTACTCTAAAAATTAACAGAAACATCTATAGATCCGTTTTTATAAAAAAACAGAATAATACAGTCTACTCATTTCTTCAGAAGTATTCTAATTTAAAAATCACATAACTAGGTTCATAAATAAGAGAAATAGCTGCAAAGAAGCAAATCCCTGCTTAATTCATATGTCTAGTTTTTGCTTAGTTCATATGTCTAACTGTTGAAATAGGCCTAATGACTTTATACTGGATGCAAATGGTGATGTTTTTCTTTGTTGACACAATAAGATATGGCTTCATACTAAACCAATTGATTTATGTAATTTGCAATCACATGCTATGCAAAAGAGTCATTTCCATTATATAACAGTAGTTTCCTTTGTTTTTCAATATTCATGAATTATATAACAGTACTTTCCTTTGTTTTTCAATATTCATGAATACAACTGTATTCCAATGATAACAAAAGCATCGATGAATTCAATCATATTCCAATGATAAGAGAAGCATCGTAGAATGCATATAGCCCCATTATATAAAGCAAATTTTGCTTTCCATAACCGTGGTTTCCGTTATTATTATAACACTTGTTTCCTTATGATGAATTCAATTCTATTCCAGTGACAACGGATAAGAGAATCATTCAATCATATTCCAACAGATATAAATTCAATTATATTCCAATGATAAGAGAAGCATCCTAGAACGAATTATAGAAAGCAAAGTTTTTTGGCATAGCGAACAGGAGGATCGTCTCCTTTAGCAATGCTATTAAATGTTTTTTGACAATATTTTTATTGTTCGTTGAATGGTAGGGACTCCAAAGCCGAAACACAATTAGAACATTTCTCATGAAGAAAAGAGAGTTAAAGCTACATGCGAGCTATGAGGTTGGAATGATTACTGATCAAGAAGCTTGGCGGCCTCAAAATGGCCTTCTTGAACACGCGATTAGTGTTATCCGGGCATAATTTTTCTGAAAAGAGTGAATGGAAAGTCTGTTTAATACATAAACTTGGTTGTATATTAAAACTTATTTATTGTGATGGTACATGAAAAATCTTGATGTGATAGGTCGACCAACTAAAGCAAAATAGATTTGTAAGGTTTTGAATATAATATCCTTCAGGGTACCCTCACAGTTACAAACAAAAATACTATCATCGACGTTGTTACCTCCTTTACTGTGTGAATATTAACACGATACCCTCACAATTACAAACAAAAAGATTATCATCCATGTCGTTACGTCCTTTACTGTGTGAAGATTAAAACAATAGAAGATATAGTTTGGTGGACTAATTCATAAGACTTTGTAATCACAAAAATATCCTTTTTGTTTCGAATAAAGGCATCTTTAATCTATAATTTATTAATTATCCTATACTTTTAATAATGTGAGAATGAATGGTGGAACTAGTCAATTATAAGTGGACACATCATTCTCATAAAAGGTATGCCACTTGTCATATTTGTGGCTGCATGGGTAGTGCGTGGAGGTAGACATGACGACTTTGGTTGTGGGTGGATGGATAGCCAGTGCAGGGAGACACGACTTTGGTTGTGGCTGCTTAAGGATTGGATTATGGAAAAACTGATGAGGAACCCTGAAGCTCAAAAGAGAGATCAGGCATAGTTGGAGCATCTCTCAAGTTCAGAGACAAACTATCAAACTGTCACTTGAATGGATGCTACACAGGCTGCCCCGTCTTTGACGCTTTTCCTCAATCATTTTGCCAGATTTGTAAAATTCATTCACCATTCATTCTAAATTGTCAGTTTTTCTTAGATGTATGTTCAAATTCATTTTCATTTTACTATTTGCGTGGGAAGTAAATGGCAGTATGAACTTTTGAATATGAGCGAAATGAAATCTACGCTGTCTGTGTGTTGCTTATTCTCACCCTTGGAATCCTGTGTCTGTTGTTGTCACACTTCATGGTATTTGTTGGATATTCCCATCCTGTTGTGCTTGCATAATCCTGATAGAAGGGAGGTTCACTATTTTTGGTTCCCCCAAGAAGCAGATGGGCGTCTTTGCCTGCCAACAAGAACTTCTACGATTTACATTATTTTGGCGAGGGCCCTAAACCAACCCTTATAATAAGCACATCTCATCCAGAAAATGAAGCATGAAAGTACACATCCTTCCTTAACTTCTAAAGAGACAGGAAAAAGAGTTAGGAGTAAGAGAAAAGGGAAGGAGAAAGGGATAAGAGAGTGGTTAAGGTTGAAGGTGTACTACATTATCGTGACTTACCTTTCCGTTATGGCTGGGTTAAGGGCCTGTTGTACATTTTTCACCAAAATCATCCTTCTTACCTAACAAGGTGAGTAAGGTGGTTCGCGTGGTTGAACCCCCTCACATTTTGGCATACGAATGATGAGAAGCATCTGAGAACGGGAGACAGACCTTGCGTTCGTGATTGGTTTTCTCCTATGCCTTTGTATCAGTTGTTTTCTCCTTTACCCGTCGTGGTGAAATTGCAGACAGACCTTGCGTTCATGATTGGTTTTCTCCTATGCCTTTGTATCAGTTGTTTTCTCCTTTACCCGTCGTGGTGAAATTGCAGGCACTGGATTCTGAACTGGTCCAATTGAATCTACGTCTGCAGCCCGCCGACTCTGCAGCCCGCCGACTATGAGATGAGTTCCTCTTTAAACCAGGACCAGCAGTGTGTCGATGCTGCAGGAGTAGTTACAGGTTCAGGACGACCCCAGAATGGATATGGAGATGATATGTCACCCGATACCCTTTCGCCTACACCATTATAAACGAATCAATCCAGGAGGGATGGATTTCTTCATATATTCTCAGATCTTTGAAGGTAGCCCACAGTAAGAACTATGAACTGGTTTCTAGGCCAGGTATAATTTAATAAATAGGCTCTAGTGTGCATGAAGATCACCACTATACATAATCCACTAATTAGATTTCCAAATACAGCATGGTGAGGCTGTTGTAGTCTGCCTTGTGTCACTGGTCAGTCTGAGTGTTTGCTTGCCAAAACAGCCAATCAAATTTTATTTTATTTTTAAATTAATTTTTAATTTCAAAAATTCAAAAAAATAAATAAATCCCATACACTAGGGTAATTAAGTCAAATCAAAAAGCTGAAAATGAATTAGAAATTAGATTTACAAAATTTAATAAATAGAAAAAATAATTTATTTTCATAAAAAAATGCAATTAAAAAATGAATCAGAAATTAGATTTACAAAATTTAATAAATAGAAAAAATAATTTATTTTCATAAAAAATGCAATTAAAAATAAAATTTAAAGAAACTATGGATATCAGAGTAAATTTATAGAAAATAATATAATGGTCTGGGTAGTTTGACTAATCCTAGCTCCAAAACGTACTTATTAATACGACCAAATGGACCTCATAAACCCGGTCAACAGCAAGCGGTTGCTATAGTCCCTGCCTTGGCCTTCGGCAGTGACTAATAAAAAGACAATCTACAACTATAAGAGAATCTAATTTGTCCAAAGTTATATAAAACACATTAATATATTTTTTCAAACATATTGCAGACAATACCAAACTTCAACCACACATAAAAATAAAACAACCCAACTTTTTATTTCACACATAAAAATAAAACAACCCAGCTCTGTTTTATTTCTCATGTACATCAATCGATGGTTTCCTCAGAGAATAATCATACATCAACTAAAGTAAATGTTTACATGCCACATAAACACATGCAAATACTTCTAATTTTATAATTAAAACAATAATAAATCACTCATAACTTCTTTGCCAAATTTTCCCGAGTGTTGGATACTACCTTTTTTATTTATGGATTTTGGATACTACCTTTTTTATTTATGGATTTTCTCAAATAGATGGAAAACATCCTAGAATATTCATGTGAAGTAGAACTAAATTTTATATTTCTCATTTTATTTATGAAATATTACCACAGTAATTAAATTCAATCTAACAAAATTACTAAACTTACCTCACTTCCACATTTGTACTTATCCCCAAGACTTCTTGTTGATTCTTCGTCATGCTACAACAACCTACTTCTAAATGTTTCTTGGTAAATACTAAAAAATTATCCAATGCAATTTCCACACTCATACATAACAAAATTTAGAGTGAAAAAAATTATGTTAGTTTTCAAATTAAATACATATACATTAATAAGACTAAAATTAACAAAAGTTGTAAAAAATAAAAATAAAAACATTTCTAATCCAAATATATTATATTTCACAAAAATATAATTTTTGTGGTTTTAACATTGCTCCATTCGGAAAAATTATTTCCCTAAGAGTTTTGAGCTATGTGGACTCATAACCACTTCGCTTTCAAAAACCATTTCCATTTCAATTCAAATTTCTCATTTATGAATAATTTTTTGTAGCATTTACTTACTCTCTAGGTCACACCCCAAATCCATGGATCCTCTCCTTTATTTATATCACTAGTGAGGCTAGCCACCTCATCCACTTCATGGAAAATTATGAATTTTACTTTTAATTTTATATATGAAAACCTTGTTATTCATCACTTTTCCTCATGTGTCATTCCTCCCTCTTTTCTTAATTATTCATTTTTCTCAAGTCATAATTCAAATTTTTTAAAAATAAAATAATAGTATTTTAAGAGCTCCCTAAAAGTGGGTAATTATTTTATTGATTAATTCATTTATGTGGTCTTTTTAGGTTACCTTAGCTTAGTTCTATTCCTGGAAGTATTTTTTTTTGTTGGAGATTAAGGTCATCCCACCTCAATGTGCTCCCCAATCATACTCATCATATATATTTTGCAATGAGAGACTAAATACCTCTATTGAGACTACACATATCTTTTGAGACTCCATGCCTCTATTGAGACTCCACACTTCTATTGAGACTCCACATCTTTGTTGAGACTCCATGCCTGTCTTGAGAATCCATGTCTCTATTGAGACTCCATGCCTCTATTAATATTTCAATGGTTATGTCCCACACCAATTTGTAGGCAAAGCTTCACCTTGTCCCCTACAGAAATATGCACCCATGCATATCAAATATATCAAAATATAATATAAGTGAATCAAATTCAAGTGACATGTTATCCTTAACAAGTCTATGGATTTGCAAGTAGACTTCTGCAGTGTCTCCAAGTTTAGTCAAATAATTTGTAAGAAGGGACTAATCAAATTTCAATCATTTTTGTATTCCCTTAATTCTCTATGGTTCTTACTGTCATAATACCACCCTATAGCTCTCTCAGAAAGACATGTACATTTTTGTCATCCTTTATATGACCTGTTACCTCTCCACTCAAATCAAATGAGTTCACATTATATGATATTCATATAGGTATAAATTGTAATAAAACATAAAATTTAATGGAATTCTATTGGTTTCATTATTCTTCTGCAACATTTATTTTAGCTTCCATAGCCTTCCATTTATTCTGTCAACTCCACCTAGAAGTCTTTTGGTTTTGTCAACCTATCTCAATTATAATTGCTTAATATCACTAGTGATCATCTATAAGCATATGATCAAATTAGTTCATCCAGGCATCCAATCTATCATTCATTACTCCATCTTAGTAAGTAATCACATCATCATTATGTTACACAACTACCTACTCGATAATTAGGAATACAAAAAAAAAAAAAACATCCTTATAAACCATTCCACACATTATAAGTATATATATCCACCATATCTATATAATTAAAATCCATGAACACATTAAAAAATCTAAGGTTAATCTCCTTATTCTATGCCAAATAGAATTAGGAAAGAATGGGTGTTACATACTTCCTTCCTTGGAACAAAAGTTGACCTCAAGTTTTCATGAAATCACCAAGGACTTGGATTCTATAAATTAAATAAAAAAATAGATATTACTATGTATGAATCATATTAGACCATAATAACTTCACCTTTGGCTCCACACCAAATCAATAATTCGGATTTTTCTGAAGCACAAATATCTGCACTAAGTATTAAAGAAAAAAAACGTACATGTTATCACAACAAATAGAAAATATAAGCATGTCATAATAGACAAGAT
The DNA here is from genome assembly GCA_009831015.1 of Picea engelmannii. NCBI lineage: Eukaryota > Viridiplantae > Streptophyta > Pinopsida > Pinales > Pinaceae > Picea > Picea engelmannii. Next base: position 144,600 of record ML820463.1, on the reverse strand, counting down.
TTGAATAAAAATAACATACTATACAAATATTAAATATACAATAATCATGTCTTATCAAGATATAAGTCCTCTTATTCCAAGCCTCAACTATGACATCTTATTCTTGTTACTTCACATATATTAATAGTTATCCTCCTTCCAAAGAAATTTTGAATGGACTAAGCTGTAAAAAGATTATAAATTAACTATATAATCATACACACTACATTGATTTTCCTTCCAATAATATAATAAGCTCGCATACCATCAAGCAACAATTTATATAGAGACAATATGGAAACAACAAACACATGCAATATGCATTTTACTATGCATTTCAAAACCACATAGTTACAATTAATCTTGCAATATATATTTTATTATGCCTTTCACAACCTAAATTTCATGCTTTTATATTCCACAAGAAATCCTCGACATTAACGAACACAATCCTCAATAACTATTAACTACTTTTACTAAATGTTTAAAGTTCAGTAATAATTCTAGTTCAAGGTTCAGGAGGATAGTAATGCCAACAACCCTCATTCAAATAATTTCCAAACTATAGAATTTCCCTTAAGTCCCCAAATTCATCTGTGTCATTTACTTCTCTTACTTGAGAACTAATACACTAATGAAGCAGTTAAAAGGCTTTAATCCAAAAAAATTACCAATTTGAAATATTTCAATCTAGGATAACACACATGCATATCTAAGTAAGTTATCAATAATAATATACCCGTCATCATAATTACAAACCAATCCACTTGTACACTATAAATCATTAATGATTTCCAATTGCTAATTATGTTTCATTCATTACTTCTTGACATTAATACATACATAAAGACTTTAAGCAACCTATGAAAATGACAGCTCCATAGAATTGTGAATCCTTTTCATTTTTTACACAAGTTTTAGGCTATCACAAAAGACATTATAAGCTTGAAGCTAATCTTGAACATATCCAATTGCAAAGGAGACTTCATTTTACATTCCATAAGTTTAGTAGCTTCTGCTAGGACACTAGCTACCCATACAATTATGCATCCCAAGTAAAAATATTCAAAATGAAGAATCATTTGTATTTTGCAAGTCATATAATCATCTTATTGTATTATGAATTCAACACCCAAATTCACTACGAGTGGAATTATATTCACCATTATCCCAATTTCTCATCAAATTTCCCATCAAATTTCATTCCTCATGAAAATCCACATTAAAGACAACACATCTTACCTAGGAATAATTCAATTTCATTCAGGATCAAATGGTTCACTAAACAACCATATGTTGGAATTTCCAAGGATTCCAATCTAGTATTTTATTTGCACAATTAAATATAATCTCCTCCAATATCATGGACTTAATTCTCATATTCTAAAAGAGTAGATAATGAAAAATCAACTTGTCCCAAAACATGTCCCATCATTTTTACACATTTCTAAAATGATTTAATCTTGCATCAATCAATCATACACAAAATGCAACACAAGAGCATAAATAGTTTCTCTATAATAACTTTTTCATACCAAAATCAAGTCATTAAAATAATTCCCATCCATTTAGTGGTATTCGTTATGAAATTCTTATCTTATTTATTTGAACATGAATCAAACCAAATTCATTCAATGAATTTGTATTCTACTTAATTCTAAAGTTCCTACAATAAATCATTTTTTTAACTAAGCTCATGATATTTTATCAAAATAAAATTATTTTTAATATACAAGAAGAATTTTTTTTGTTCATATCTACAATTTAGTATGGATTCCACACCCATACATTAATGCGGAAAAAAAACAACCTTTAAAATTCCATTGACATCAATTTCCACAACCATCCAACCCATACCTTCAGATTTTTATCTATCCATCCATAAGACACATATCAACCCCAAAATTTGAACAAGTATGATTACCAAAGTAAATTCGATAGTCATAAGAGTTCAAACCTCATTCAAGGAAAAGACATGCATAGAGTATTCCAGATTTAACATGAATGACTTCCCTTATTTACCATAAATTTTTCACTAAAATTTCATGCTAAAGGTGAAGTTTTAGGGATTAAATATAAACATGATCTCCTTATCAAGTTTCCAAACAAGTGACGCAATTCATTCCCACACAAAGAAAATTAAAGGGTCACAGCCCAAGAGTTATATTCTTATCTCAATGTAAGTGGTGGATTTTTTTTAATGAGATATCCTCATTCCAAGTGTTTACTTGGATACAATAATAATCTTTCCATAGGTTATACAAACACAACTTTACTACCTTAGTTTTGCATCTTGATAAAAAGATTGTGCATATTTAAACATACACATAATGATTGTCAAATTTTTAAGTGTGGATTTCTCCCTAGAGTTATATTTGTTTTCATACATCAAGCATCATTAAGATTAAATAATATGATATAGAGATTTACTTGCAAGAAAACCACCTTAGTCCCTAACACAACAAGATTAAATAATATGATATAGAGATTTACTTGCAAAAAAAACCACCTTAGTCCCTAACACAACAAGGGATTCCAAGGAAACTATAATTATTCATTCATTATGCATACCCTCATTGATTACAAATTTGCATAAACACCTTTTAATTGAAGGTAATGATGGATAACAACCTATTAAATTTAGTACCACACTTTCAACAATTTACTTTACTATATAGATAAATGAAAGATAGGAATCATTCTTAACACTCTTCACATAGATACGTAGAAGCTATTTACAATTTCTTGTTTAACAAAAAATATACAAAATACATCCTTATATAATGTCCCCACTACCTCACTTCAATCCATACAATAGAAGCTTCCAAGATTCATCAACAAAAATAACTTCAATAAGAATATTAATCCACACTCATTCCCAACTTTTCATTTGAAAACAACATATGCATGCAACAATAACTAATCACATAAGCATTCTCAATAAAAGCTCAGAAGTAATTAATCCATAGTCTCACGTATGAATATATTATCCGAAACTATGATTTCCATTCTTGATTTACACTTTTTTTTTCCAAAATGAAATTAATTCATGTTGAAAATAAAATCAAGAGCTCTACTTTAAGGTTTGACAAGGAATTTGATTTAGATAAATTTAGAATATGCTAGCTATGATATTTTTTTTCTTTTTCTACATAGGCTACAATTGCATATCTAAAGATTACTAAATCCCTTTAATGTGCATATCTAAAGATTACTAAATCCCTTTAATGTATTTAATAGACTTTCGATAATTTGACTCAGCAAAATACCAAGAAATCTAAGGAATTGTTTTGTAACACTCCATTCGTTACGACAACACTAGTGATGTACAAAGGTAAATATTTTTTTTTCTTCACATTAGGAAAATTTAAAATCATCAGAACATAATTAATAGCATCACAAGTGACACATCATAATAATTTAATAATGACACAATAAACACATTAACATAAATAATAACAACACATAATCAACACATAAACATAAGGAGCGACACAATTCAACACATCACGTTCAATTGAAGAAACATACTAAGAAATGATCAACCATGTCAGTGAGTAATAAAGAACTACCTTCCCAACCTATCCTGCATGGTTAGGACCTCCAAGACACATAAGCAACGCTCAAGCCTAGGATTCATCCGATTGATTTTGACCACTTAAGGTCTTACGGCTGGCGACTATTCTAAGGAACAATGAGGTGTCTAAGTCCCGTAATCAATCACACCTCATAAATCCAGACTAGAATATCATTCATATATCAACATTATTTCAATGGTGCAAGAATAAGCTAGTTACTTAATCAAACATACATCAACATTATTTTCATGGCGCAAGAGTAATCTAGTTACTTAATCAATCATACATCAACATTATTTTCATGGCGCAAGAGTAATCTGGTTACTTAATAAATCATACATCAACATTATTTTCATGGCACAACTAGATATTCTATTATACTTATCATTTTAAAGCAACAATGAGCATAAATAAGAAAATAGCATTTCATAAGAATAATAATTCAAGAGCGTAAATACAATTAACCATACATCTCGTTTGGATAACTTCAAGGTGTATGTAAAAAAGGGATGTAATTTACAAATTCATTATGAAAACCTATAATAAAATTAATCTTTTTTAAACAATACATTAATCAACACGTTTAACATTAAGAATCCATTATGTAAAACTAATAAAACCATTTGTAATAGAAATAGACTAGGAAGTCAATTTCTTTACCTATCCCAAATGGGAGGACTTATATGAAATAAAATCCTAATGTTATAATAAAGACTCAACTACTTTATACACCCATTAATAAAGACTAATGGGAAATCAATCCTAAAAAGATAAAATAAAGAATCAACTACTTAGCATCCCTTTGTGGACTATAAAATTTATGAATAAACATATCAACAATAAAATAAGGAATCAACTACTTAGCATCCCTTTATGGACTATAAAATTTATGAATAAACATATCAACAACCATTGTTGGACATCCATGTCGAGGGTCTTGAGAAGGGCCTAACTCATCCATCAATAAAAAGAATTATATACTATAATGTAACTCCATATAACTCTAAAGGAAAACCCATTATATGCTAATACATACAAGAACGAGACTAGCCTCAATAAGATTTAGCTGGGGTTTTGTTTCCATTCCTGAGTCATGAGAATATCGAATCTTCTTGGCACCATGCATACCAATGCAAGATTATATGTAATGCAATAATAATTAAAATTTATAAGAGGGGGTAGCATCACATTACACCCAAAGATACTTACTCCCATACATTAATCCATAAGGGAAGCTAAATGGTCGCATCAACATGTAGTATCAACATTCAACCCTTATATTTTAAAATCCAAGCGACAGAACCCAAGAGATCAAATTCAAAATCAAAAGGTTCACATTCTATATATGCGTTGTATAAAAGAGAGTGAGGAATGAGAGAGCATGCTAGCAACCCGAATTTTGTCAAGGTTTGAGCGATGAGAGGGAATGCTAGCAACCTGAATTTCTATCAATATTTGAGCGATGAGAGGGTGTGTCAGGAAATCCCAAATTCTTTCAATATTGAGAAAGGAGAGGGTGCACCAGGAAACCCGAGTTTCTTTCAAGAAGTTAGCACAGAGAGGGTACACCAGGAAAGCCAAAATTTCTTGTCAAGAAGTGAGCAAGAGAGGGTGCACCAGGAAATCCTAAATTTCTTGTCAAGAAGTGAGCAAGAGAGGGTGCACTAGGAAACCTGACTTTCTTTCAAAGAAGTGAGCATAGAGAGAGCGCACCAGGCAACCCAAATTTATTTCAAAGAAGTGAACAAAGAGAGGGCACACTAGCAAGCTCATTTCTCTCAAGGATTGAGCAATGGTAAGGATGCACTAGAAAGCCTGAATTCATTCATGATTTGAGCAATGGGAAGGGTGCACTTGCAAGACCAAATGATGCCAAAGAATTGAGCAATGGGAGGGCATAATTCAAAGGAAAAGTTCACTTCCATACTTCCACTAGACTGCAGAGATCTAAGTTCGTACATTAATTACATTGATGCTCTATTCAATTTAAAAGGCAATGATGATTACTTATAACTGCACAGACTATGCGCAATGTGAGCCTATAGAAATCGATTTGAATTTGGGGGAAGAGAAAAAATTGGCACAAATTTTCTATTTATTTCGTTGAAAAGACAATGACAGTGCAATCATTAGGAATCCACTTCTAGATTTTATAAAAGCATCAAGAGTTGGTCTATTCAATCATAAACTTTTCAACATGTTAGGCAATGGAAAAACCTTGACTATACAATCTCTCTTTCATATCTGATAATCCCTCAAGGAGCTGGTCTATACAATCTCAATATTCTACACATTATACAACAAATTATAACAACTAGATTAAACAATAAAAATCAATGCAATTACAATTCCATAAAATATTGTAACCGACGACGAAGATTGTCTTCAGATGATCTTCAGAAACTGGTGTTCCTTTCAACCTCCCACTTGTTAATCGTTGAGACTTCACCGATACCTCTCAGCCAACGTCAAGGGTACTCTTCTTCCCCCTTAGCCCCCCGGGCCGTAAAGGGACCACACACACAAAACCATAATCCTCTAGCTCATAAATTCCCTCGCAAGGTAGAGCCACCACTCTCTCCCAAGATGGGTATCCCAACTCTCACAACTAAAACCAGTGAAAAATAATTCAACAACATAACTTTACCAATAATCCAATGTGATCATTTTCCCCTCTAGACCATTTTCTTTATAGGAGTTTCCTTAATGACACATCCCCACTTGCACATTTAATTCTCTTTTAATTAAATAAATTAGAATTATTTATCCCTTACACTTGTCACCCTCTCCATAAGTTGCACAAGAAAATTCCATATTTTATTTTAATTAAAATTCAATTTACGTCACCTTTCCTAAATGTGTTCCTTAAATCACTCATACTTGTCTCTTTATTCCATATCTTCCCATTTATTGACTAGCGCCTTACTAAATCTGAGTTGAGTTAAAATAGGATTCCTCTCCTAGTTAAACTAGTGTTAAATAGAGTCTAGATACCTTTCTATGCATACAAATTCTTTCATGTTTATTTCTTTCTTATTTTAAAAATCCCCTTTCTATATTTCTTGGACACATGTGTATTATATTAATTCTTTAGACTTGTTTCCTTTTTCTCAATTTCTTAAATTGATTTACCTCATTCCTATTCTGATTTAGTTAATAATTTTAGTTTAGGCTCCTTACAAAAACTTAGACTTAGGATTAAAATATAGAATAGGCTTAGACTTTTATAGGGATTTCTAATTAATAATTGACTCATTAATTAATTACTTTAAATCCAACAATGACAATTTAATTTATTCTTTTCTAGGTCACCTAGATTCGTTGACTCAATTTTTTTTTTAAATTACACGACGTGCCATTCAAGATGCAGTCCCATGCTCCAAGGTTGCCACTCATCTTTTTACTGGTTTTGGTAGTTAACCAACCCTTGGAGTCAACACTCCATTCATGCAACCTTGTGAGAGACTAAGGGATTCTAAGGAATAAGGACATTGCCTTATTGTGCGCCCCTTAGAACTTTGTGAATGACTATCTCAGTCTACCCTCACGACATTGTTGACCTCTCGAGCTAGGTAATCATTAACCTACAATTTGAGCCACATCAAGACTACTAGTAGGTTGTGACAGGGTCATTGCTAAACCTCTCCCCCAATATCTAGCCTCTGTGCATGGCCCATTTACTCCTTATGTGAGTCATATTAATAGGAAATTGTTAACCTTCATCCATCAATGAAACATTGTCAATGATCCGTATACAAAACCATACTATAATCGATCATATGTCACATATGCGTAAATGAAATGCTCAAACCAATACTATCCAATCCGTGACTCAATCTAGAGTCCAAGGAGGTCTAGTGATGCCATCAACATCCACAATCTGTCAAGCGTCCTACACACTCAAGGAAAATTGTCAATAACATCTATCAATACATATATATCAAATAAAATTAAATCACAACATCAACATCATCATAAAAATCCATAAGATAAATATATAACCATGTACTATAATTATATCACTTGCACACAAGTGTACTCAAAGAATAAGTCGATAACATGTGCTTGTAAGAGCGGGATGTTACATGTTCCTTATTTCTACTATTTTCTTAATGAATTCAATACAGTAGTCACAAAAAGGAAAATACATGTAACCCACACACATCCAACTCAGCACACATAACAATTAACCATGCATGCAAAACCATCCTACATAAATTAATCTACCAATAAGCATGCAGAACAAATAGGCCCTAATGTTGTAATTTTATCTGATACCAAATGTAATGCCCATAGTCACTAAGTCAAATACCAACCATCAACTCCCATATAAGTGCCATTTTTTTTTAAATAAGCAAAACAAGACAAGAAGTAAATCAATCATTACACACCTACTTCTTTGATTACAACTTGATAAAATTATATCAAGGTTAAAGACATTCTTTTTCTTCAATTCACTCTTCCTATTCCATTCACATCATCAAGAAAGGTTCAATATAGAGTTCAATTATTAATAAGATACCACACATGTATTCCCAATTTGGGTGATCCATAATCCAATACAATCCTGTGTAGTCACCTCATTTCCTATGAGATGGTAATTATACAAATTATGGGCACCATTGATGCTAACCAAATCATTCAAAAATAAGATGAAATATGCAACCCATGACGTTATCTAGCTATGTAGTGCCCCCTATAAATGATGTCATGGAAACCAAAACATACAGGAAAGAAAAACTCCAAAATAAAACAATTTTTTATATATACTCATAAATAGAACTTGAATCGAAGTCCTTAACCATGTAACTATCAATCTTATGGAATCTATTCATTAATTGACATCTTGCATACATCATTATTCAAAACATTTAATTAATTATGACAATAAGTTGTAATATGTGAACAACTGAGAACAAAAATCAAGCCTAAATTCTTCTAAGAGATTCGTACTCATACTCAGGATATAAGACAGGCTTTGCTTGAGTTAACCCGATATTCATACCCACTTACTGAGGATGATGAACATTTCATTATCTCATTAGTCATTAAAATTGATCAAAATAACCTATAGCAAAAATAACATAACCATATTGATAAATAAATAAAAAGACAATATATAACTATAAGAGACTCTAATTTGATAATCTAAGGTTGAATTAAAAGCAAATCCTATAGAAGCATATAAAGAAAATCCCCAAGAAGGGCCAATAAATCAAAAAAAAGTTAAGGAGATAAATGAATCAAAGGAACATCGTGTTAAAGAGTCCAAACAAGAATAACAGAGAGCTAATATTGATGTATATCATGATCCACACCACTTGGAGAAACAACAGTCATCAAGCGAGGGGCGTGAGCATCAACAAAAGTTTTATGTATCAACATGGCACCATAGTAGAAATAAATCAAGAGAGACATGGAGGAACAAACATGATGCATGGGGATATCAAAGTACCATAGAATGGAGAAATTGCAAGGAGGAAATTAGATCCCATGTTCACATTTCACTAGGATGGATGGATGCTCGTGCTTGCTACTAGATGGATACATTGCTTAGATGATCATATTTATCTTTTTTCCCCATATTTTGAGGATGAAACATGAAAAGGGGGATCGAAGGTAGTATAAATAAGTAGAATAAATGTAATGGATGTATGGTGAAGTATATTGTAATTGATAATAAAGTATTACATGTGGAGTGGGTTCCTTCATTAAGGACTAATATATGGTGTTGTACCCTACCTCAAATATTTTATCTTATTATTGTTCTCATTCTTTTTTGTGTATGATTTGGTTTATTGTTGAAGATAAGTTCTTGTATTCTAGATTATATCTTCATATGTGAGGTATGCAACATGATCCTTGTTATATGCAATTCATAAAAGATCATTGCAAAAAAATTCATTGTCAAGAAATACAGGAATTCATACATATAAAATGATATATTCTATATACTCATGATTTAGAGAATGTATTTAACATTTCTTTAGTATTTTATAGGTTGGTCTATGGAAATTTGGGCAACACAAAAATGAGAATTAATTTTTGCCAGCTTTATTTGAGAAAAGAGAATTGGAAAGGGAAAAATTGAAAGTCATTCTAACATAGTATGGTTGTGAAATGATACCTATAAAGAGTCATGGTAGTGATGAAGTCCACATGTGCACCTCAAACCTTTAAAGTTAAGTTTTGGAGATCCTTAAAGGTTCTAATGAGGCTAAAAACACAATAATTGTAGAAAATTCAAAGTAAAAACATATTTGTAATGATGAAGGAAACTATGTAATTAAAAAAGGTTATAATTGTGACAATGTGAATGACACATATTTGTTAGATCATATCAAGAGGAGACAACATATGAAGAAGAAATATTTTAAACAAAAGAATTACCTTCAATTTTGTCTAGAAGGAGCATATAGTCTGATAATGGATTATAATATATAAATAAAGTTCGCCATTGAATAGTAATTTTGATGCTCTTTAGTCCATATCATATAAAGAAAAAATGATTTAAATATTACCTTCTCAAAAGTATGGATATAACCCCTATGAAGGTTTTCATTAATGAGAAATATCTAGTCTCAAGGACCTCTTTTATGAGAAACATTTTTTAATGAACTTTGCACATAAACCAAATCCCTTGTAAATAATTTTCCATTTTCCGAATATATGTTTTCTCTATTTCCTTATTGGGTTATGATTTGTTATTTTTTTTCTATAATATAGAGTTTTTTTCTTTTTATTTGACAAGAATTTTATTGAGATAGACATATCTAGATCATAAATAACCCATTCCTTATTGGGTTATAATTTGTTATTTTTTTTCTAAAATATAGAGTTTTTTTCTTTTTATTTTCACAAGAATTTAATTGGGATAGACATATCTAGCTCATAAATAACCCACATGGAGTCATTGCCATGCAATTGATCCAAAAATCGATTTGTTTTACTTTCTTTCTACCAAGAGATATTTATTCTTTAAATCATTTAGTTTTGCTCGACATGCCTCAACAAATATTTCCACTTTCAAAATTATAAGAACTAAATCCTTAGTCTTCAAAATATTTTGTTATAGGGAAAGATTAATATGATTTTATTAAGTATTGAGAAAAGTGGAGAAATGTTATGATTGGGTTTTTTTATTCTATTTATTATTCCACCCCTTCTCATTTTTCATTACAAGTAATATGCGTGTGGAGTAACTTACCACTTATCTTCCCCACCTCTACATTTGAATTGTTTGAAATAAAAAGGCAAAGAACCATGTTTCTTCTTTCATTCCTCCATTTCCCCTCTTCCACACTCTACATTTCCTTCAAAACAAAATCGGAAGGTGGGGAAATGTCTTTCCATTCCCCTCCTTAAGGGGATGAAGAAGGCAAAGGCCCCGTTACTCCGACATTTCCATCTTATTTTCCTTCTATCCACCACCATCCTATGTTAAAAATGAATGAAACGAAATGAATATATGTGAAATCCAAATGCTAACAACAAACATGGTTGGTAAAATAGTGCAATTAAAGTTAAGTGACAAGGAATAACATTAGTTAATCCCTATATGTGCCAAAGATAACTAGATGTACTCAAATATTTTTTTAAGTATTTTGATTTTAGGGATAATATATGAATTCATAAAGAGGAAATGTGTCACTTAAGAAGCAGAGGCAGCTCTTCATCAAAGACATTGTCAACTCTTTCGCTCAACTAGACAACTCTTTTCCTTATTTCACTACAAATATATGGTTAGAGTTGTAATAGGAGCACTGGAAGGAAAATAAAAGAAGTCATAGGTTTAGCTTTTAATGGATTCCCATTATACAATAGAGGTTTAATGGATTCCCACTATACAATAAAGGTTTGTAACTTCAAAGTGGTTGTATGTTGGTATTGTAACTTCAAAGTGGTGGTATGTTGGTGTGCCTAGAGATTTATTTTCACTTATTACCTAGAGAACTTAGTAGATGGGGAAGGTGAGGTGCATGTTCCAGTAACACCATCGGAAAATGTTTAGGTTACCGAAGTTGATAAGGGTCTCTAGGATGTTTGAAGACAATGCTTTATTACATCTGAATTACGGTGGACATGGTGTTTTTAATAAATGTCAAAAAAATCCCAACGCAAAGGTCTTCAACATGTGCCATATTAACGTTACCAAGAAATATAATCTTTTAAATAAAATGTCGTGGCTTTTTGCTTGATTGGTTAGAAAAAAATCGACAATGCATATGAAGAAGTATGTTTTGTATGCAATTTACTATTTTGAATAGGGGGATCATCTCAAATGAGGTTTCACATTAGTTATCTTATTTTAGAACAACGAAGAGATTATAATAATAATAATAATAATCTATTTTTAAGGTCACGTCCAAGCCAACACACCAAATTGGTGTATGAGACCCCCTTGTTTGTGGGACAAGGGACCCCCCTCCGCCCAGCGATTTGACTGGTAAAGTCTACGAAGGTATACATACCCTACCCCCCTCTAGATTTGAACTTGTGACCTCTTAAGAGGAAACACATGTTCTTAACCATTAGGTCCACTATGCCTTCATATCTGGTTTTTACCCTAGTCTTCTGCAATGCATTTAACAAATTGGTACCGTGAAGTGACATTAATACTAAGATAGATTTAGTGCAATTATTGAACCCAATGCTTCCATAACTATTTAGAGACTCAAGTCTCATTTTATTGAGTTTAACTATTAGTGAACAAAAAATGCAAAAGTTAAATGAAGAACATTACTTTACTAGGGACAAATTGAAGTTTCTACTGGATGTAATGGCTAACTAACTGGACTAATTCTTTTTGGATAGCTAACGAACCTGATTTTCTGGCTACCGCTGGACTAACTCTTTCTGGATAGCTAACGAACCTGATTTTCTGGCTACGGCTAACAAACTGGTTGGCCTTCCTTCGATATGGCTAGAAGCACTCCTAGCATGGTGAAAAAAATGCATGTCTTTCAGTGTAGGGAGAAGCACTCCTAGTATGCATTCCTCGTGCATTAATGGTAGGAATTAAAATATATTCTTGTTAGTATGTATTAATATTGTTTTATTTTTTTGGTTAATTACAACCTTTTGGTGGATATCCATGACATAAATTGGTGCAACTAGCTAGCAAAGCAGGAGAAAAACAGGGTTACCTTGAATGTCATGTTATCACTTATTAACTTGGTTCTTTCCGATGGTGAGAGAAAGCTTGTCTGGTCCCTATCTTCCTTCGACTTGGAGTTTCCCCTATCGTTTTGTTTGAGCAAAAGCCGAGGCACTCTGCTATCTTGGCATGTCTTTCTTTGCCTAGCTTCATTAGGTCGAGGTCCTCTCCCATTCTCTCCAACACTAAATTAGCTAGCTCCATTAGGTTAACACTAAAGTAGATCGATTAGGTCGAGGTTCTCTCCCATTCGTTCCAACACTAAAGTCCTGGATGCAAACCTCTCAAATGATATAGGACTCTTCCCTTCAAAAGCAACTTCCCCTTCCTACACGTTGAATTCCATCCTATTTTTCTCAGATAATCTATATTCCTAAAGATGGGGATTTCTATCTCTGTTGTTGTTGTCCATCTAATTGAAGCCTAATCTTGTTGTCTCTAAACAACTCACATCATCGTCATTACATATCTCTAGTTCTTTAATGACTCTTCCTTGTCTAGTGAAAGTTGAGATAGTGCTAATGGCTCCTCCCCCTTTATCAAAGGACATTTTTTAAGAGGAAAGTAGAAAAAGGAGAAATTATCAACTTGAAATTTCAAGGGAATACACATTTCTAGTTCAAAATCTGTTCAAAAATTTGGTTTATAAGGAAGAAGATAAACATCTAGCCAAAAAATCGTTCACCCTAAAATAGGTTATCCCTAAGTTGCACGAAACAGGGAAATGTTTCTGAGTTTCCGAAACCGTTATGATACAAAATAAGCCCTTAAAAAATGGAAACGTGGTATATAAAAATAAAATAAAATAAATAATATATATATATATATATATATATATATATATATATATAGTTTTAAAAAAAAAATAAAGCATTATATTGCAAAAAAAACATAATGATACACATAAATGACATTTTAGAAGGAAAACCATGTCCATATTAACTCCCATAGATGATGAATATCATTCATTATATGTTGCAAGTAGAAAAATACAAAATTATCCTTTATAGATGAGGCTTTACATCCAAAATTTGCCTTTATAAATGAGGTTGTATGTGGTGAAAATGAAAAAAAAGCATGAGCTAAAGGAAAATACAATTACATATCAATAATCATACTTATTCTCATCCTCATCATAAAAAATATAACAAGATGCATGTTCAACAGAACTAGAGCCTAGACGGGAATAAGAGATAACTTGAATTCCAGTTGCACTTGCATCATCATCAATATCAAGAGCAGAAAGAGAGAGCTCTAAGTCAGGGTTTTCTGCATCCACATCCCACTCTTTATGAGGTCCACTTGTATATTCTTCACCCTTTCGAAACACAAGGCGAAGGTTTGAATGCACATATACAAGATCCTCGACCTTCTGTGATCCCAACCTATTGCGTTTCACTTAATGAATGAAACCATAGGTGCTCCAATTCCTTTCTGATCATGAAGAGTTTTCCACTTGTGATAGAATATGAGTGGAAATGATTTGCAAATATACACCATTTGCCCCATGACAAGTCCACCATTTAATTGGGTCCATGGTCCTTCTCTCCTCTAAAGATGAAATGTGTGCAAAATCCTTTAATCCAACAACAAAACAAGCAAATTCCTCCCTCAAATTTGTTTGCTGACAAGATGGAAACAACCTCTGGAAGGATCTTTTCACTCCTGTGGCCACCTTTTCGTCCTTATGTGGGGCCTTCCTCTTCCCATTTCTTAGAGCAATGAACTCCTCATCATAAAATTTGAGATTTAGAGCATGTGCCAAAGTGTGCAATGGAGTGTTAAATCCATTCCACCTAGTAACAATGATGGACCTCGCATGCTAAAAAAAGTCAACCTCGACAAAAAACAGAGTGGGAGCCTCCTGTGTAATAATTTCCAGTGTTTTCTCAACCATGGTATCCATACCATCATAAATCTCTCCTAGGAATGGTTTGTCTATGTCTGCATCTCGAAGAAGCTCAAATCTTGGTGAAGTAAAATTGAGCAAGAATTCTACCTTGCTCCACCAATCCTCATCAATAAATACCCTCCGCACCATACTTCCTCTCTCTGACCATCTCCACTCAACCCAAGTCACACCCACCACCATACTCATCAATGCATTTTTGACCTGAATAAGGTGGCACAACATGATGAAGTTTGAGGCATATCTTGTCTCAACAACTTTGAGCAACTCCAATTTGGAGTATTCTCGATACATTTCTTGAGACTAGTGGTGGTTGGTGATGAATTTAATGATCTCCCTAGCTTGCCCTATGAGCTCCTTAATCCATTTAGTTTTTTCCTCAATCTCTTCTAAAATGAGATTTAAATTATGGACAATGCAAGGAGTCCAAAAAATATGATTATATCTACTCTCAACAATCAACCCTGTAGTGTTGCAAATAGGTGCATAATTTGTGATAAATTGCACCACATTTGTTGGCCCTACCTATTCAATAGCAGAAAACTTGCACTACATTTGTTGGCCCTACTTGTTCAATAGCAGAAATTAAAATATCAGCAATGAATTTGTTGTCTTTTACCTTGCTAGAACAATCTTCTTCTCTCAAGAACATCGCTCATTTTGGTGATTATGCAATAAAATTGATCAAGGGCCTCCGCTTTGTATCATTCCATCCATTGGAGATAATGGAAACCCCTGAGATGATCCATGAGCTGCGAACTAGTTTGAGAATATCATGAAACAATGACCTCTCTTTCTGCAACAAAAATGTTCTGAGTTTTTCATAGTTTGGCCCCTTGAAAACTTGCGCACCCTCGTTAATTTCCTTCACCATATCTTTCCAATAGGGGTACCGAACCACATTAAATGGGATGCCACATGAAAATATGGCCCTTTCTACTCTTGACTATGTTTCTTCTCTCTTTTGGTTGTTGAACATCTTTATCAATCTGCTATATGAAGTTGCACCTCGTCCTCCACAACTTTTGGATATAGTTTTTTCTACCTCTAGCGCCCTCCTCTTCCTTGCTTCTTGAACAATCCTTGTCTCATTGCTAACACCAAAGGAAGGAGAATGATTTCTACTTCCATGCATAGCAATCTTTGTTGTATTATCCTTCACTTTTTGAGCATCATCATGCTCTTTTTGGAATCTATCCCTCACCTGCAGATCAAGGGTATGTGAACAACCTCTAATACCCTTCCCTTCATGCAAAATGTGATCCTTGACTCTTGTGTAAGAGCCCTTGAAGGTCCTATCCTTCTTGCATAAATTGCACTTTCATTCCCATGAACCTCCACCGACACCTATAGCCTTGATCTTGGTAACATGCCTCCAAAGAGGATAGTATTCTTGTTGCGTGCTTACTTCAACAGCTCTAGGATTAGATGAAATAACACTTTGAGAAGCCATGAATGTTGCAAGAAAAAAAGAAAATGAAAACTTTGTTCACCAAACAAAACATAAAATTTTATATTGCAAACCAAGAGAAAAAAAAATGCTAACTAGCTAAGCAAATATAGAATAAATCTACTCACAAAATAGAGAAGAAATCTGCTCACTAAAACCACACACAATCTCTTTCTTGTTGGTGTAGGAAGCTTCTCTTGCTAAATAAAGTGTGAGGAATGAGTGAAGCAAGTGGTTTCTTATAGCAAATGAAGGAGAATTATGGTTTTGGTTTGCATCTAGAATTTTTTTTTTTTTAATTAAAACAAAAACATACAAAATCATCTTAATTCTATTTAGAGAAGGCAAAAAAGGCCTTAACTAAAACTAATTGGAAGTTTGGAGGCCCCACTCCCCCTTTTATTTGTCTAATTTTCCTTTAAAAGCCGCGGAAACCGAGTCGTAAGGGCATGGTATGGCCCCAAAACGTCGTCAACCTTATTGTACAACATTTCCCTTTCGAGAAATGTTGTAAGGTTATTTCAACCCTTGTTCGAAATTTATCTCTGTAAGGAACCCAATACGGAACCCAACTACAAATGGGCATTAGATATGTCTAGTTCATGAATGGCTTCTCCCCCATTATGTTTTTCAAAGCACAGTAGAAAAAAGAGAAATTATGAACCTAAAATTTCACAAGAATACTTCAACTTCATTGTTTTGCACATGCCTTTTTTCAAAGTAATGCTAGCTCCTCACACGAAACTCTTGTTTTCTTCATGAGGTGCGTTGCACTAGAGGGGCATGGCTTAATCCTTTTATATATTAATATCACCTTAACCCTCCTTCGACATTGTTGCACTATAAATTGCTTTCTCTTTCCCATGTATATCCAGTAATATAGTCAAGGGTATGTCAACCTGTTGTGAAGCTGATCGTTATAGTCTTCTTGGATTTCTACTTTGCTGAATACCTTAAGCTATTCCCAATAGATTTGGATCTTTTAATGTCTCCAAATGCCACTTTTGTATTTTCTTGGTAATTGAAGGTCCTTCACCGCTACCTTTGTTATCACTGCCATCTTCAATTTTTGCAGAAGATCTTTCATTGGTAGCTTTGTGGTCACTACCTTCTTCATCAATGCTTGCAACCAAACTTATTTTTACTTGGCTGCTCTCTTTCTCATCCTTCTTCAAATCATCTCTGGTTTCTTTAGACCATCATAAGACACCCTGGTATTCATCCAGATGCTTATAATCTTAGTCGAATAACACACCTCTTTTTACAATTACATTTTTATTTTCTAGATCAAAAAGATTATATGCTTACCGCCTTTATGTAAGAAATTAGGGTACACATTATAGCTGTAGCTGAAGCAAGCATGCCCGCCTCTTCTTAGCGCACGGACTCTCTGAAATGGAGGGAGAGCGGTTTCTACTGGGAGAGAGGCTTCTACTCAGTCAACCTCGTTGCCAAACCAAACTCTGAGGGAATAAATATCTCCTTAAATAAATGAAAGGATGACTCAAAACACACAAATTCTGTGACCACAATTCCAATCAAAATTAACAATGATTATTGGTTATTGAAGATTTACAATCGTTCCCACTGTAACTTATACCGAATAAAACACGAATAAAGACTCGGACTGGTAGTCTGTTGAACGATACGTTGGTTCATGCAATTAATAA